>JAXGGA010024229.1:0-12373 GCA_038373865.1 Uloborus plumipes
TGGTGGAAGCATTCCCACCCAAGTTTTTCTGCAATATCGTGAAATGAAAATCCACCTTCTCGTAGCCAAATTTTACGACCTCGTTCAAACTCGGTGAGCTTGATAATGGCTTCTTCAGTCTTCTTAAAGGTATTCTTGGCTAACATGAATGCAATTCGTCAAATTTCACGGAAAAATAATGCACACGAGCTTCACAACACGCTTTTAAAACAAGCCTTATTTGCATGTTCTGAGTGACGCCAGCTGCGCCACACTTATGCGCGGAACACGAAATTTCAATCGATGTCATCTTTCAGTTGTATAAACACGCATACCAAATTTCGTTTATCTAACACAAGTCTTTCTTGGTGTTGGGATTTATTTTTCCGCCAGTGTATATGCAAGTACATAGTGTAATATCACTATATGCAGAATGAAGTGGGATTACAATTTTGGAACTTCGTTCAAAGTGGCCACCAACAACACCGCAGTGGGCATTAGCTTTTTTTGGGGTTTACTGGCCACTGGCCACTATCAATAATACTATTTTTTTAGTCTCAAGCTTTACAGTAAAGTATGAAAAAGCCCAAAGAGTGGATTTGGAACAGCTTACGTTTTCGATCCTTCTTGGCAAATAAGATATCACTATTTATTTCTCTTCTTATCGAAGTTTTTTCAGTTTTTCTATTTTTTTTTTTTTTCAAGTTCTGGGTATGAATTGAAATTTTCAACTATTTCTGTTCTTTTTTTTCCCTCATCATGTTTACATTATTTCTTTGGAAATTGAATATTTATCTAATTTTAAATCAAAAAATTTAAATTATCTTAAGTTAAGTAACTCCACACTAATTTCTTATTTTAGTTATACAAGGCCAAAGAGCTATCAATCTACATTTATTTAGTCATTCGAAGAAAGTATGAAATCTCCTGCTATTTATACCAATATCACTGTTCGACAAAAAAAAACCTTGAAAATGCTTCTGGTATTTTGAAGGCTGATTCTTATGTAAAATGACCCCCTGAATCCGAATATGACCCCCGTTTTCCCCCATCACGTCCCAATTTTTTTTTAAACGCCCCCCTTTTTTTTCATTTTTCCTTAGTTTCAGGGCTATAATATTTTTTTTGGAGGGGAAAGGAGCCTTATATTCACCAATAAATTTTTTTGAAGATCAAGAGAGACTCAAAGTTTAAAATCATGAGCACCGAGAAAAAATCGGGGAACTTGGGGGGGCGTGGCCCCCCAAAATATTTGAAAAATCACCAAAAACGATCTTTTTATTCTAGTTTCTTTAAAAAGACCTTTAAAACATTTTTTTCGGTGCAGAACCAGAGTATAGGATCCGCTCCTATGGCTCCTGGGTCAGAAAAAATTTTCACGCTGTAAAATTTAAAAAAAAAAATAAAATAATGCTTTAAAAATCGCACTTTGCACTCGAGTTTTAAAGCAGGTCTTCAGCCAAAAAAAAAAAAAAAAAATTGTGGCTGATTCTTATGTCAAATGACTCCCTATTTCCAAATATGACCTCAGTTTCCCCCCTCCACCCCCTCTTTCCAGAGAGTCCCCCCCCCCCAATTCAGAGTCATTTTACTAATTCGGAGGGGAAAAGTACATTACGTACCCGTTAACATAATTCTAAAAGGCAACAGAGGTTCAAAGTTCAAAATCATGTACATGTGTACCAAAAATATAAACTATGGCGGTGTACCCCCCCCCCCCAAAAAAAAAAATCTTCTTTTCTTGTTTTTCTAAGAGACGTTTTAAACCTTTTTTTTTTTTTGTGAAAAATCAGAGTATTGAATTTTCTTTTCTTTTTTTTTGGGGGGGGGGGGGGGAGGGGGGGAGGTATACCGCCCTAGTTTACATTTTTGGTACACATGTACATGATTTTGAACTTTGAACCTCTGTTGCCTTTTAGAATTATGTTAACGGGTTACGTAATGTACTTTTCCCCCTCCGAATTAGTAAAATGACTCTGAATTGGGGGGGGGGGGGGGACTCTCTGGAAAGAGGGGGTGGAGGAGGGAAACTGAGGTCATATTTGGAAATAGGGGGTCATTTGACATAAGAATCAGCCACAATTTTGTTTTTTTTTTTGGCTGAAGACCTGCTTTAAAACTCGATGTGCAAAGTGCGGATTTTTAAAGCATTATTTTATTTTTTTTTTTTTAAATTTTACAGCGTGAAAATTTTTTTCTGACCCGGAGTCCATAGGAGCGGATCCTATACTCTGGTTCTGCACCGAAAAAAATGTTTTAAAGGTCTTTTTAAAGAAACTAGAATAAAAAGATCGTTTTTGGTGATTTTTCAAATATTTTGGGGGGCCACGCCCCCCCAAAATCCCCGATTTTTTTCTCGGTGCTCATGATTTTAAACTTTGAGTCTCTCTTGACATCCAAAAAAATTTATTGGTGAATATAAGGCTCCTTTCCCCTCCAAAAAAAATATTATAGCCCTGAAACTAAGGAAAAATGAAAAAAAAGGGGGGGCGTTTTAAAAAAAAATGGGACGTGATGGGGGAAAACGGGGGTCATATTCGGATTCAGGGGGTCATTTTACATAAGAATCAGCCTTCAAAATACCAGAAGCATTTTCAAGGTTTTTTTTTGTCGAACAGTGTATCCTTTTGTATACTGGGGATACAGTGAACTCTCACTTATACGCCGCCTCATTTATGCGCCTTTTTCACTTATACGACGATTTTAAATAGTTCCAGCACATTCCATAGAAAAATAATGATAGTATCAATCGTTTATGAGTCGCTCTATAGATAAATATTTCACTTATGCGCCGAAATTTTCCTAAATTTTAAAAACTTTATTTATTTTCTTTAAGAAATAAGCATGTTTCTTCACTTTCCTCTTAAATCTTTCGCCTTTATTGCTCACGGAAGGCATTTTTTCCGCATGAACTAGAGTTTGGAGAGGGACAATTATCCATTATGCATCGTTTTAGAGGGAGCAGCTTGTCATTAGGTATGCTACAATTTTTGTTTTCTCTTTATCATTGTAGTTACGTTACAGTAATCGCCAAACCGTAGTAATATGTCCCTTGCCTATAGAAGCATTCTTATTCATTCTCTCATTAGAACCTATGTTGCGTTTTAGTCCTGTAAATAGACTTGTTCGCTTATACGTCTCTCTCACTTATACGTCTTTTTCTATTGGTCTCTTGGGGCGGCGCATAAGTGGGAGTTCACTGTAATTTACTTATTATACGAAACACCTTCAAGTGTTAGTTATTTTCCCCTAGAATACACTGCAGAAATAGAACCTTCAAGCCGGCCCGTCAATTAGGGGGGTCAGGGGGGGGGTCAATTGCCCCCCCCCCCGGCTTTGAGAAGTCAATGTATTTACAAAGAAGTGGACGTGGTTTTTGCTGTTTTCCGATGAAATTGCATTGTGTTTTCACCCTTCCCCCCCCCGGAAAAACTTGAAATGACGTCCCTGCCTTCAAGCAAGGTGACTGGGGATAATTCCTAATCATTACATTTCTGGGGCAAATTATGATCATCAAATTGCTCTAACACATAAAACAAAATAAAATACAGTGAACTCTCACTTATGCGCCGGCCCAAGGGACCAACAGAAAAAGGCGCATAAGTGAAAGAGACGTATAAGTGAACAAGCCTATTTAAAGGACTAAAACGCAACATAGGTTCTAATGAGAGAATGAATAAGAATGTTTCTATAGAAAAGGGACATATTACTACGATTTGGCAATTACTGTAACGTAACTACAATGATAAAGAGAAAACAAAAATTGTAGCATACCTAATTACAAACTGTTCCCTTTAAAACGATCCATAATAGATAATTGTCCCTCTCCAAACTCTAGTTCATGCGGAAAAAATGCCTTCCGTGAGCAATAAAGGCGAAAGATTAAAGAGGAAAGTGAAGAAACATGCTTATTTTTTAAAGACAAAATAATATTTTTTTTACATTTTACGAAAAATTCGGCGCATAAGTGAAATATTTATCTTTAGAGCGACGCATAAACGAATGATATTATCATTATTTTGCTATGGAATGCGCTGAGACCATTGAAAATCGTCGTATAAGTGAAAAAAGCGCATAAATGAGGCGGCGTATAAGTGAGAGTTCACTGTATGAAATATTTCCTAGACATCTAGAACACTTTACCTCAGTATGATTACATTGTCTCAGTTGTAATATGCAGTTCAAGTAATGAAATTATGCAATTTTTAAACTGTGTACTGAATTTCTTTAAAAGATGGGTTTTCAAATTCGCACGTATTTGCAAACATCTTCCTTCCTCTTTTTAAAATCAATTTTTACATGACATTTTTGCGTTCTTCTAAAACGAATGTTAGCTTTTCGATTAGTGTTTACTTATGTGTGTGTTGTGACTTATCCCACTTGTTAGACAGTATCATCTAAATCAAGTCCATGAACCCGTGAGAAAGCAATTTCTCAAGAAGCAACTCGGAAGAGGAAAACAATTGGTTCTTCAGGCAGCTAATGCATGACAAAATATGAGCAGGGTGTTAACTCATGTATTACAAGTATTAAAATTACTTACAGTGCTTTTCACTTAAAAATATGACAACCTAAAATCGTACACGATTGTCGTTATCTGATATTTGCGCATGCAAAATGCATTAGCATATGCCATGCACTTTTCCACTCTCCAATTCAAGAACGATTGTGCCATATCCGTTTGAACGATATCGTTAATCGGATTATTCTTGTCGGATAGCACCCGTTGTGCCTTTTGAATCCAGGCCGATATGCATGCATTCGTTTGCTTTTTTTGAAGGAGAACGATGGGATATGAAACGATATTGGTTGAATGGAAAAAGCAATAGACGATGCGATAGTGTGTTTATCGTTATAGTACTATCGGCCAATTTTCGCCCTTATCGTGTTAAGTGGAAAAGCGCTCTTACGTTTGGAAAGGGTGGAGTGAGTTAAATATGTAATATAATGATTAGCTGTTCCATCAGTATTTGTCTTGTATGCACTAAGTACTGAAAACGCGTCTCAGGTGGCAGTACTATTCCTTCTAGTGAAAGGGCTATTCACACTTTTGTTTAATTTGAATTTTTTCAGCAGTTGTCAGAAATTTGTAACTATGTTTCGGTTTACTAATACTAGCAGTTTTGAATTTCAGCGGCTTTTACTTGTGTTTAAAGATCACTTCAAGGTGAGTAGTGCTATGCATATTTACCTTTAAATATCAAACATTAAATTGCTGTCTTATCAACTTGTGGTTGCTTACGCAGTCCTGACGTTTTTACAGACGTTAAAAAGAAAACAAAACATTCAGTTACTCAAAACTATATTATGATTTCTTACACCACTATGATTATATTCATGACGCATGCTTTTAACTTAAATGAACACTGACATAATGTACATTATGTACACTGCACTGTTAAAACGCTTTTTGAAAAGGGCGATTTCTAAATGCAAATTGAGTTGGAGCACAATACACCTGCTGCGGAAACTTAATACGAGGACCATAAATTATAACTGCCTGGGGTTCAATCAATATTTCTTGTAGAGTCATTCATTTGTCAAAGTTTCGGGATTACCACCTATGTTTACTCCTTTAGGGAACGGTGCATCATTTATAAAACACATCTCTCTTCACCGGATATGTTTCTGGAACTGATTTTGCGTAAATGTCATACATAACGTTTAAACAACAGTACTTCAGCTCTTTGTCAAGAGTGTTTGTCACGTTGTCACGAATGTCTTTAAAATGGACATAAACATGCTACAGTCGAGGCTGTTTATTCTAATATCGGTTTAAAGGATATCCTTCTTAATATAATACGTCTTCAAATTACCAAGCAACCATAATGTATTATTTTGATTCCAGATAGCGGAATATTCCATTTATTAGGACACTTATTATTTCGCGGCAAACTGACTATTCCATTAAATGGGCTAGACTGTATTATGGTTAAAAGTTGTTTTTACAAATATTAATCATTTTTACTGTATCATATACTATATATTACTTTGTACTCTACAGATCACTATGCTCTTGATTCTTACTATGCATATGACTTGTTTATTAAACAAGGGTAAGAAGTACTGTGAGAATGAATTCTTTTATATACAGATGCATTGTAAGCTTCAAAATTGATTATTATGTTGGGGACCGTTTAAATAAGACTATTTAAAGAGTATGCGGATGTTGTTGTTGTGTTTTTGTGACTTATCCTACTTGTTAGACAGTGTCATCTAAATCAAGGCCATGAACCCGTGAGAAAGCAATTCCTTAAAAAGCAACTCGGAAGAGGAAAGCAATTGGCTCGTCAGGCAGCCAATGCACGACAAAATATGAGCAGGAGCAGCACGAGAATGTTAAAACTCGGACAGGGAGGGAAAACTTTAGACCCTGACCTCGTAACGCAGAGAACGAAGATGCCCGCTGCGGAACCTGACCAGAGCCGTCTGTATACTTCTGCTATTGGTCCAACTTAGAGCAGCACCAGGACGAGAACCCTCGTACCAGTCATGAACAGCGGCTTTTCCCCAGACAGTGTTTATATTAATCTTGGCCATCGAAGCTCCGACTTAAGCCATAGGTTTTGTCGGATGTCGTTACATCCATACGCTCACATTTTATGCATTAAGAAAGGCGTTCTTTGTGACGCCGAAACGTATGTCTGCAATTCTTTGGGTATTTGTGCTTTCAAATGTTGTGTCATTTGCTTTTAAAGTATAGTTAGTTTTGTTTCATTATTTTTAAAACGATTATGCCTCCTTTGAAATGTTCAAAGGCCCCTTAGGTGGCATGCCAGCAGGTTGAGACGCCATACTTTGCACCAGTAACACTAGCTATATGCCATTCTCTTTTCTCCTCCATGCCCCACCTATTAGCATGAAGCCTTAGGTTCCATCACCCGGGGGTCCGCGGAGCGGGCCCCCGCGTGACAGGGCGCTGGAAATATATGCCATTCTCTAGCTTTATATCTCTCTAACTGTTGCTTCTACAGTATAATAGTGGCAACTGAGGTTCTAGTTTTTTTTTTGTCGTGTGCCAGCCAGGCTAGCAATTTGGGGTGCGCTGCTTCACTTTTCCAACTGCACCGTAATTTGGTGTGAAGTCCGACTTCCACAGTACACGCATGCCATAGGTACCCATTTATAGGGTAGGCAACCTTTCACACAACAACGCATTTACACAAAGAAGGGACCAGGACAGGAGAGAGAAAGCACTTCCATGCCCAAGCCGGGACTTGAACCCGGGGCCACACCATCCATGGCAGACTGATCTGACCACTAGACAAGGTGGCCGGCAGGTTCTAGTTTAAAACTGTAATATGCAGAATAATAAACTGTAAAATTGCTTTGTTTACAGTTTATCACTGTATATTTCAGTTTTAAGCTGGAACCTCGGCTGCGAGTATTATACTGTAAAAACAACCGTTTATTTTTTGCAGTGTGTCAGTTATTTTAAATTATCAATGTTTTGGATGTAAGAACTGATAGATTTTACTTTTAAGAAAACGAATTACTGAATTTTAACAAATGTGTTTTTTTCAATTTAAAGTTTCAAAATCAAACAGTTGACGTAAGCAAATTATCAAAATCCTCTAAAAGTTCTTGCTTTTGGTTTATATATATATATATATATATATATATATATATATATATATATATATATAGGATCATTTAAAAAGTCTCCGCGTTTTTTTCGTAAGTTTTTGAGTAAATTTTTCTTTATTTGAAAATTAATTTTAATCTGAGTGCATATGCTCATTTTATTTATGACCTTCGGCTATTCCCTCTGTAGCTGCATAATTTCATTGGTGTAAAACTTCTGAGGTTTATCGGCGAAAAACTTAGCAAGTGATTTTCAGCGACTGTTCAGTAAGCCAATTTTTTGACATCAAAAGAATTTTTCAGAGACTGAAACTAATGATAATCCAAATTAACAAGGTCCAGCCTATACGTTAGATGCACCAAAAGTTCATAACCAAGTTTCTTAGATTTTTTCATCAAAGATGAGTGTGGCTTAGCATTATCATGGTGGAACACAACTCCTTTTCTGTTGGCCAATTCTGGTCTTATTTTCTTGATTGCTTCATTGAAACAGTTGAGTTATGCACAATAGAGGACAGCATTTATTGTTACGCCAGGTTGTATCAGTTTATTATGAGCAATGCCCTTCCATTTCTACGAAACACCTTTTTATCGTCAATCCTGGATTTGAAGTCGTTTGTGGTGGGTCACAGCCCTTTACCGAGATCGCATGCATTTCATTGTCTCGTATTTAATCCATTTTTCATCTTCTGTAATAATTTGCTTCAAAAGGATTCGATTTCGGATCTCCTTAGAAGCGTTTTACTGATGGTACCTCTACCGATCAATTTTTTTTCAGTAGTTCTTGTGTCACCCAAACATGGAGCTTCTTTCAGCAACCTGTTCTCTTCAGAGGATCCCAAACTGTTATGTGGTTGATGTTAAGTGTCTCCTCCATCTTTTAAGAGCTTACGCGATGGTCCCGCTAAACCAGTTGAAAGACTTCATCGACTTTTTCAGAGTATACCTCTCTTGATTACGGCGTTCACTCATTGTATCCTAACATAACATTTTTAAAAAACATCGGCCGTTCTTGTGGCGTTCTTATCATTTTTGCAGTGAAAAAGCATTACCTATCGTATTTTTTAGATATTTCAGTCATTTTTAAATCGCTATAACTTTTTACTCGATTGGCGAACGTGGTCACCAAAAGGACGCCTGAAATGCCACCTTTCAAACGAATACTCATATAACGCAATTGGATTAGTGTTGCTCGAAATGCGTCAAACCATTTGGTTAGAAAAAAGCGCGAGGACTTTTTAAATGACCATATATATATATATATATATATATATATATATATATATATATATATATATATATATATATATATATATATATATATATATATATATATATATATATATGGCATATTAGTTTTCATAGGAAACTTTTAAATAAGAATTTATAACCTTTTCACAATTTTGATTTGTGGTTTTTATTTCTACTACCATTCGATAAAATTCTGTACTTCTTGCTGAATAAAAAGCTGAGCTCTAGTTCTCCAGTTTATATTTTTCAATATTTTTTATCATCACTCCAAAACCGATAAAAAAAGAACATCCACTGTGTATTTTATGAAAAAGATTTACCATGCAAAACCTTTCAGTAACTATATGGTGATACAACGAAATTGATTTGTGAAATCAGTTTCTTTTCCAGAATTCATTCAATTCCCGATAATCTTCTCTCGAAATGGCAGAGAGGCTTCCTTTTACTTACTGAACAGGAAAAGTTTCTACGGCGAGTTCCTTTTTTTTCTTTTTACAAAGAAAATATTTCACGAAATTCGAAGATAGTTTTCCGATGTGGAAAATGTGAAAGCCAGTTTCGTGTTTCCGAATTGAGAATTAAGTTTCGAGAATGGGCAATTGGGATTGTTTCCTGAAAAAGAAAAGATAAATTAGTTATGTAGAGATCTTTTAAAAGTAATCTGGGGGTACAACTGTTTGTAATCAGTTGTACTATATGGTTTTTAGTAAATTTAGTCAATCCAACATTTAGTGACACAAATAATGTAGATTTCTCCAGACACGTGTTTCAGGGTTGGAAGCAGCACCTTTTTCAATGCAAAAAAAAAAAAAATGATTAGGGTAAATTTATCAGCTGGGAAGCTTCCTTTTACTGACTGAACTGGAAAAGTTTCTACGACGAGCTCCTTTTTTGTCTTTTTACAAAGAAAATATTTCACGAAATTCGAACATAGTTTTCCAATGTGAAAAATGTAAAAGCGCAATCCGCGCAATTGAAATTGCGCGGATTATTTTAAAAAAGACTCAACATAACTAATTTATCTTTTCTTTTCCTGGAAACAATCCAAATTTCCCATTCTCTAATCTTTATTCTCAGTTCGGAAACACGAAACTGGCTTTTACATTTTCCACATTGGAAAACTATGTTCGAATTTCGTAAAAAATAGATGTTTTTACAGCTAATTTTATAGTAACATACTATTAAAATCGCTAATTATACACTGTAAAACGGAAATTGCTAATTTTAGCTTATTACTGTGTATTTTACAGTTTGAAATTGGAACCTTTGCTGCTGGTTTTTTACTGTTGTTTTTACAGTATAATACAGCTAATTTTGTAGTAAAAACTAAAATTATAGTTATAAACTGCAAAATTGCTGCTTTACAGTAATTAACTGTAAAATTACTTTTTTTAGTTTATTACTGGCATTTTACAGTTTTAAACTGGAACTTTTGCTGCTTGTATTATACTGTATATACAAAGGGGTTATATGGTTTTCAGTAAATTAAGGTTCGTTTAATGTTCGTTAAATCATCGTTTAGTGACACAAATAATGTAGATATCTGTAGATACGTGTTTCAGGGCTAGAAGGAAGCTAATACTTTTTTCAATGGAAAAAAGGATGAGCTTTAGGGTTAATACTTTTTTGTATTGAAAAGGGGGTTTCTTGTTCCCCCGAAATGCACGTCAGCAGAAATCTGGTTCATTTGTGCCATTAAACGTTGGAATACTTTAACTTACTTTTCAAGCACACTGCAAAAAAAAAAAAAAACGTTGTTTTTACAGTATAATATGGGCAGTTTAAAACTGTAAAATGTGCAGTAATAAACTGTAAAACTAATATTTTTACAGTTTGTTACTGTAAAGCAGCAATTTTACAGTTTATTGACACAACATTAGCTGTATTATACTGTAAAAACAGCAGTATAATACTGGCAGCAGAGGCTCCACTTAAAAACTGTAAAGTGCCATAGTAACAAACTTTAAAATTAGCAATTTTACAGTTCATTACTGTAAAGCAGCAAATTTACAGTTTATTAGTGTAAAATTAGCAATTTTACAGTTTATTACTGTAAAATGAGCAATTTTTACAGTTTGTTACTATAAAATTAGCTGTAAAAACAGTGTCCGTTTTTTACACTGCACAAAGGTATTTTTTATTATTTTATACATGGATTTGTGTTTATTTCGTGGAGTTTTAGTGGAAATGGAGTTTTATTCATATTTGTTTTGCGGAATGTTAATTCAACACACGACTCCACAAATCTAGGATTTTTAGATTTTTTCAGTTGTCTGAAAAAAAAAAAAATCTCAAAACGTAGAATTTTTCCTTAGATGGAGGAGTTATAACATGGATCACTTAGAGTATTTTCAAAATTTTTGCTAGACTGGTCCGAAATAAGAAACAGAAAACGCTTATCTGCGTATTACTGAACAAGTACCTTTACAATTGAAAAGAAAATTGAGGTATTTGAACGTTTCATCGCATAAAAATTTCATATTACTGCAGACACCTATTTTGGGTTTCAATTAACCCAGTAGCTTACATAGGCTTAGGCGTACTCCCTCCCTGCAAGATTTTTAAATGGGCCTCCCTTTTTTTCTGTCAGTACATTTATTGTTACTTTATTCAGAATAGTTTTATTTATTCGACAATACGTATTGTTTGTCGGCTCTTTTTGAAATTTAATACTTAATGGTTTCTTCCTCACGGGATAATGTAAGAATTTTTATCTCTAGGTGCCATTTGGTCGTTTCGTTTTTCTTTTAAATCCCTGGGAACTACCAGAGCTAGATTAAGTCCAATAATTCAACGAAACATTCCACAAATCACCCACACACCAATATTCACCTTTAAAAACTCAATGAAACGACCCGTTCTATCTCTTAGATTCTCCAGTAGACGGACACAAGCAAGAAAGAATGTGATCCGGGGAAGCTTGCGCTGTGGTACTTTTTTGGAGAGGACAAAATCCTTATCTTCATAAGAATACTTGAGGGACATGTGTCCACTCTGAAATCATACAATGGCTGTTTGGTATTTCCTGTTAATATCAATTGACAGACAGCCTCCAGGATGTTCCAGCTTTTCAAGTGAGACCAGTCTTAAAATACTGGGCGATTTGGTCTTGTTTGTTTTGTTAATCTCCAAGTTTTGCTATTTAAAGAGGTTTCAGTTCCACTATTGCTTTTCTCGAATGTCATTTCCTCCTAAAGCTTACACTTCTTTACAATGGAAAACGGATTTCTTGTAACTGCAAAACACGCATCTGCATTTTTGTGCGATAAAAATTCGAAAAACTTATGCTTATCTTCTTGTAAAACTGTGTCAAAATCAGTATTTTTTAACTAAAAATTTTACGGGAAATTTTTGTACAAACAGGGTATTCAGCTTTTCAATAAAGTTTAACCTATTTTTCATGCTCGTTTTATGAGGTTCCCAATTTTAGGTAGTAAAGCAGCTAACAAAACTATGCATAAGATACTGTTCAAAAGGCAGTATTTTCAAAATCCTTTTCTTTGATGCACAAAATGTAACAAAATTATATCCGTAATTTAGAAAAAGTTATAATAACTAT
>JAXGGA010024230.1:0-12373 GCA_038373865.1 Uloborus plumipes
TATTGCAGATAAATCAATTAATTTGTACTATCATTCAATAATGAGAATTTCATTTCTCAAATGAAATTGGAAAGTAAATAAGAAAACTAAAAATAAAATAGTAATAATATTATTTTTCAGCAAAAAGAGCATTAAAAAGCATTTTTGGGAATAGTTTTGAAAAATTTCAGAGGGGTTTGAACCCTAAAAAAAACTCACCCCTTAAATACAGCCCTGAAACCTATGTACCTATGCCTAGGTACTTCCAAAGTCTTAAAGGGAAAAAAATATATCAGGTTTTAAAATGCATTTTGCGTTCTACTATAACATATCAAGATATAAATCAAAATACACCTCGTTTAATTAAAGTTGTGTCTGATTTTATGAAAGTTAACTGGAAGTCATTGTGAAATATATAGTTGAATGAAAAAGTTGGTGATTAGTGGAATGTTTGTTTCTGAAGCCAAATTGGTAATTTGGTATGATGTCTTAGAAATTTAGATGGTTGTTCATTCGATAAAGAATGATTTTCTCGAAGAGTTTCGACAAAGTACTTAGTAGGCTTATAGGCCTGTATTTTTGTGGGAAACTTGGGTGAGCTTTGGGCTTTAATATAGGTGCTATAAGTGCATTTTTCCAGGAGTTGGGAAATAAACGAGAAATGATGCCAGTGTTGGAAATTTGTGTAATGAACATGAGCATGTTGAAGGGGAGATTTTTGAGGATGAGATTATTAATACCATCTTCTCCAGGACTCTTATTGTTTTTTAGTTTTTTATTTCATCAGTAATTTCATTAGTGTTGATTCTGGGAAGTGGGATGGGAATGTAGTAGCTTTCAAAGTGGAATAACTTTCACTTCATCAATGAGGTTATTACAGTAGTGATGACTGCTGCGAGTAAATTGTTCTAGTGAGTTTGCGGTAGTATTAGCTTTTTCTTTTTCAGTGTAGGTCATACCCATGCTACTATGTAGAGAGGGGAAGGTTTGGGATTTTTTATTCAGTCTTTTCGCAACTTGGAAAAGAGTTGTCAAAGGTTTCAAGAGTCTAATTTCTCTTTTTTGTAGTCAATGATCAATTTTTTCAGTTTTGGTGAGGTGATTTATACATAGTTTTGTGTGGAGGGTATCTAGATTAGTGGTCGGAAGTAGCGCGCTACAAGTAGCGAAACTACTGTAGTAGCTACATTTTTTAGTAGTGTGTAGTGAGTAGCGCGATACAAAAATGTTGTAGTTTGTAGCGATTTCATAAAACTACTTTCTAATGGAGCAAAAAAAAAAGATTCAATCGCGTCTGACTGGCGCATATCGTACACGATTTCCTTCGCGAAAGCAGTGAGAAAAATGAATCATACAAATTCGAGCGGACCTCAGGCATATCATTTTGAAGCCATACGTTCTATATGTTAGACGACATTGGTTTATTTGGCGTCACCATTTTCATATTCCGCCAATATTTGCATTGAATATAGAGTATGGCTGAGGAAGGAAAATTTATGAATGAGCGATAACTGAGTGTTAGTGTTTTATAGCAGCCGAGAATGTCATGTAAATGAATGCTTTAGCGCTCAATGCTCAATTGGATTATTGTTCCAATGTCCACCAAACATGGCAGCAATTTTAATAGAAGAGGATACAAATTTGATAGAAGATGACAATATCGAGCTGCCCTGGCCGGCGTATAATAAATACTTCACAGTTATTGAAATGAGTTTCGTGCAAACTTTGCACTTTGAACAAAAAACTTTCTGTTTCTAAGTCATCCGCATACAATTTAAAACTGCATATTGAAGTAAGTTAAGCATTCTTAGTTATGTTTCACACTTCAGATAGCTTATTTATTAATATTTCATAATGAATACTAGTACCGTTTAGTATGTTTTTCATATTTCTTTAGTTTTGCTTCTTTAGTGATGGAGTATTGAAAAATATTAAAATAATAAAAATCAATTATTAAATATTTTTGACATCATTTGACACAATTGGAAAAACGTTTTCATTTCATTTTATCGGTGGCGTATTAATAGGGATGGTGTTCAATCCGAGACCCAACTCCTCAAGGGCGTAGCCAGGACTCACGTTAGGGGGGTGCAAGCAGTGGCACCCCAATAGGAGGTCACTGTGACCTCCCAAAAAGTTCTTATCCGATACAAAGGATCTGATGAAATTTGAAAACAGTGAGACAGTATTGCAAGGCTGAACTTCATTTTATTTTATTTTTTTTCTTTAATTAATTAATTAATTTATTTTTGTGATGCCTCACGTCTCTTTTGGTAGACATAGATAAGAATGCATTTTTTAAATCATTCAGTAAAGTTCTGAGTTTCATTCGGTAAATTAAAAATTTTCTCCTCAAAAACAGGCAAGCTTACTTATAATATTTCACCCTAAAATTTTTATTCTTCGCATACTCAGATTTAAAAAGTTGTTTTCATGCTAAAAGACAAATTTGGGTTTGGTACAAGGATCCGTGTTAGGTAAAGAATGAAGCTGATTTTCTGATGCCAAGTTCTGCCAAGGACTTAAAACTTATTGGTGGGAGAGGAGGCGAAGGGGGGGGGGAAGACTCTCAATGACCGAATGAAATTCCAAATTTCACCGAGTAATAAAATACGAACTTATTTGTCTGCACCAGCATGTTACAATGAAAAGCAGGAAAGGGGACAAAATCGTTTGTCAAAAAAATAAATAAAATGGGAGGTCACAGTGACCTCCCATTGACTCTGATCTAGGGGGGTGCAGCTGCACCCCCCTAGCTACGCCCTTGCCAACCCCCTTGAAGCTCAAAATTAAATTCCTACAATGAAAATTCAATTTTTTTTCTCATATGTTTTGAAAAGTAGCGAAGTAGCGACTACTTTTCAAAAGTAGTGTAGCGCGCTACATTAAAAAAAAAGTAGTTGTAGCTGTAGTTAGCTACATTTATAAGAAAGTAGTTGTAGTTGTAGTTCGCTACAAAAAATATGTAGTTTTTCCAACCACTGATCTAGATGTATTCCACAATTTCCTATACTGATTTTTGAGCTTAATTATGCTGAGAATGTAAGTTGGTAGTTTGATAGGTTTGCTAGTGATAGTCCTAGCATGGGTGGCTGCAATCTTAGCTTCATTTATTTTATCATTAATGAAGTTGATAGGTTCTTCAATGTTGTCGATATTTTGAATACGAGGGGAATCTGAGTGAGATTTTCCAGTGTAGTGGTGAATTTGTTCCAGTTGATGGTACTGATGGTTTTAGGCGTAAAGTTGTTTATATGATTTAGGTGAAATTCGACAATTATAGGATTGTGCTCAGAGTGTAGCTCATGCAGGGAGTTAATAGAAGTAATTCGTGAAATTAGTAATAGCAAAATCAGCCGTTGCACTGGTGTTTTAAACACAGAAATGAGTGTAAGGATTTGAAAATTGTTGCTAGCACAAAGTTCAAAAATTTTTTACCAAAAGTATTTGTTCTTCTAGAACTCCAATTATTGTGTTTAGCATTGAAGTCACCAATTAATATTGTGATGTTTGGACTTTTTAGTTGATTCTCAATATCATTGTAGTTGTGTGAGGTGGTGTTCAGGTAAATTGAGCAAACATTTAAAGTACAATTGTCACAGGAAATTTCAGCACTGACATTTTCATAAGTAGAGTTGATTTTGGGCAGTTATTTATGTTTAAGAGGTTCGTGTACAAGAATGGCAGTACCGCTCCCAGTATTTGTAAGTGTCTTCACGGTATGTGAAGTAGTCAAGAATGAAGAAGTTGTCATGTGGCTTTAAGTTTGTTTCTTGTTAACACATGATATCAGGCAAGTGGTTATCAATGAAGGAAATGAGTTCAGTGATTTTAGTGTGAATTTGTCCTGGATGCCATTGCAGTTCCAGGACGCAATTTTAAGTGACTACCCATAATGGGGGGAGTTTCTCATTTTTTGTAGCTCTCCTATGAGAGTTATAAATGTATCATTTAAGGTGTCAAGTATGTTATTTTTTATTTTGTTTATTTCGGCTTTTTGTTGGGGGGGGGGGGGTGGTTCTAGGAATTCCTTATGAAGGCATGTTAGGAACATTGTTTTTATTAATGTTATTCTTCATGTTATTAGTTCTATTTGGGTCATTCCATGGATTTTGTGGAGTTTTGTTTTCACTTGTGGTGGGTTTTTGATTGAATTTTATTGTACCAATGTTGTTTTTTTGTGGTTTCTCGGGACATTTCGAATAATTTGATGTGTATGGACCACCGCAGAGGAAGCAAGTAGGGGGGAGATTACTATCTTTGTCACATTGGTCAGCTCTGTGGGAACCAGCACATTTCACACATACAGATGGTCTGTTACATTCATAAATACTGTGATTAAATTGTTGGCAGTTCCAACATTTAGGAACTGCGTTCCTTTTTTTTAAAAGTTCTAGTGAGATTTTCAGATTGTCTAGGTATTGTTAAGTCCATACAGTTTGATTATGTTTGCTATGAGGTAGGTGAATTCAAAATAATGGGAGGGGGTCATGAGTTTTCCCCTGTGTAGACGAGTCAGATGAGCTAGAAGCAGAGTTTAAATTTTTTTTAAGCAAAAAAGCTAAAATTGGAGAAAAGGCTTTAGCAAAATGCTAAAGATTAATAAATAGTGAATCTGTTTACTATCTTTCTAATCTAGTCGTACTTCATCTCCTGTTGAAAGCTAAATTTACAATTCACCCTTGAAATCTTGATAGAAATAAATTCATAGTAGGTAACGTTTTTTTAAATTTAATTTGAAAATTTTAGACTTGTGATTCATATTAAAAGAACACAGGTTTTTTTAACACAGGTTCCTTGAGAACTGCACCTCAAAAGCCGAATTCTAAATTTTGAATCAGTTATTTTCAAATTAATTAGTCTCATTTTTTGTGTATTCTGCATAATTACGGGGGACTTTCCTCCACCCCCTAACATTATACATGGCTGGAAAGGTTTCTTTTTTTCGGAAAAAGAAAAGTATATGCCATGTTTCTATCCGTTAATTAGAACAGGAGATAAAAATTACTCAAATTTAGAGTTAACTCTAAACGCAAAACTGAAACACTAGGTCCATTTTCCAGACAAACTTCTCTTTCGTCCCTGAAGTTACATAGTGGTTTAAATTTGCACTTAAAGTTAAGCCTTGAAAATTGACTAAATTTATGTAATTAAAACCCGTTACTTACTTAAATTTGTCGTTTTTATTTATTTGGTATTTATTGATTTAGTTGGAGTAAATTTAAATTTATTCAGTTGACTTCCTTCAAATTTATTGCATGGGCATCGCTGTGCAGGTACTGCTAGTGTTGTATAAACCTTGAATTTAAAACTAACACATATTGCACTGCCTTTATTCTTTTCCGTTCTCTGTGCTACTTGTGATGGAAAAAGAAATTGTTGGTATGAGAAACTTTTTAATATCTATTTTCAATGTAAAGCAGGTGTGTCTCACAAAGTTTTAACAATTCTGTAAGGTTATCCAATTAACTATTACTGGAAAGTGCAAAAGAAGTGGTATAAATAGTTTTAACAGTACTAGTCTGAAAACATTAAAAACGCTTACAATCATTAAAAACATGGGGGGAGGGGGACGTGAGTTAAAAAAAGGCTTACAAACAGACGAGCGTATAAATATGCGTGTTTGGGTAATGTGCAAAGCGGGTTCTCCCCCCAAAAAAAATTCTGGATACGGCTTTGACGTAGATGGTTTCATTTTCAACTGTTGACGAAAAGTGTTGTCCGAGTAATACGGAACAACATTTTCAACATAATATTTGATACGCACACTTTCGATTAGTTTTCTCTCTTTTATTTAATTCAAAAGAAGAACCCTAAAATCAATCTCTTCATCCACAATCTTCAAAAACATTTCCTCCGCAAAAGCAATGATTTTCATCAAAACATCCGCCATCTTGGCTTCTAACTGATCGTTCAAAAAGTGAACGCGGTTAACGGAGAACTGGAAGCGTTACGTTCGGTTAAGCCAGTGAGTTTCGTGAGACTTTATGAACGCACCCAAATACACTGGCATATTCAAGCACGACCTTCTGGATAAATTTATTTGAATGCAATAAAATAGTGAATTTGAACTTATGCATGTTATGAAATGGATGAATCATTGTGTTATGAACTCTCTTTCATCTTTAATATTGTAAGGAATTCTATTAATTTAGTAGTAGAATGTTTAGTGTGGTAGAACTCACTCCAGTTTTTAGAAATCTTTAAAAAGCACTTCTACTTTACCGTCTCCTCCGGGTTCTTGGTCTTAGTGGTTCTGTTTGGAAAACTCATCTTTTCTGTCTAAATGGTGTGTATATTATATTAGAAAATGTATTAAAGGTCCGAATTTCTTTGATTCGTCGGCATTTAATAGGACTGTGAACCACCGATTTTTATAACTAAAATTACCCGTACTGATGGTTTAATAGGTATCGTTTTCCTTTGTATGTGTTGTTTACGTTTTAGCTGTGTGTTTCATTAGTGTACCCGGTGAATCGTTTTTTAAGCACTCTGAACTCCCCCTTTTTAAACAATAAATATGCGCTGGTTTTGTCCAAACGCTATGAATGTGCTCTGCCCTTATAAAATATATATTACGGCACATATATTTTTCAATGTTTTACCGAGCTTTATTCGTGACCCAAAACGAGATCGCTGTCTAATCATCGTCAGTAAAAATTTCGATTTTGTTTTTCATTGCTGTCGGAAACTTGTCATGAAAAGACTCATTGCGCAAATGTGTAAGCAGATCTCGTGGCAAACAGACCCATCGGTATGAAAGCGCGTTTATCATTATTGATATAGACAGGGGCCATCATTTTCACTCAAGGATTACCTCTTTCCCATCCCACCTAAGAAAATTTTGAACCTTCGCACTTCTCATCAATAGAGGGCATTTTTTTTTTCTCTACAATTTGTAATGCAACTTGGAGAAATCCATATTTTCATCAAAAAAAATTCAAAAGAAGTAGATGTGGCACTACTATGTTTCATATTTTCTAGTATCTGGAATCCAAAATTTTCCATAGTGGCTTTTCTGGTAAAGGTTGGTGCAACTTGGCTCCTTTTTTGATTATGTAATTGATTGGCTGCCATTGCAAACTAAAGATTTTGTATTTAACAACGTTCAACACCGTCAATCTTTAAATTCTGAGATGGCCATATACTTGTAGATATCGTCGATTGCTTTAAGCAAATTTCTATTCTCGCCAAAGTGGAAAGTGACTGAGGAAAGAGTGACATCGTAAGTGTGATTATTCTTTCAAAGGCTAATGACCACACCCGAAAGCATGTTGTAATTAATGTAGTACTGTCGTTCCCGCTCAATCGGGTAACGGATAAACAAATACCCGCTTATACGAATAAAATATCTCAGAACCGAATGTTTCTCATGCCAATGTTAAAGATCCCCTCTTAATCGAATAATATTTCTTGGAACCAACAGTATTCGTTTAAGAGGGGCCGACAGTACTTGAATTTGTCTTCATCAAAACGAAAATTTTGGAAACAAAAATGGAAAAGAATGAGAAAAGCAGCCAGTTATTTAGTCAACAGGCAGTGTCCCTTTATTTTGTGGCTGTCCATAAATGGCATGGTTTAATAAAATATTTTTGACCCCTTCAGCAAACCCAGATAATATAGACGAACTCACGAACGCCGTTCGCAGAAAACTTTCGAAGTTTGCAGAAAATTTTTGCATTTTGTTAAAAAAGTTATAAATTTAGGAAGTTTTCTATCTGAAATATGTCTTGATTTTGTTCATTGTGGGGCAGTAGCTTGTTATATACGAAACTGACACATTCATTAATCATGACGGATTGACAACCAACCTCATGGTAGAACCTGCACTTCATCCAACTTGATATTTTTGTTGGTGGTAGCACTTTAGGATTCAGAAGCCCCCTTTTTTTTGCAGAAAATTTTAAAGAAATTATTTAAGTTTGCAGACAGTTTTACATTTTATCTAAGTCTGCCCTTCAGATTCGTCTAAGGCCAAGGCAGTCAGTTTTGTAAATAGGCTCCCTCTACTTTACAACTTATAATTTACACTACTCTTTATTCGTATTTTGCCACCTATCCCCCAGGATCCCTAGTTTCCAACTAGGGTGACGTGGTCTCTTAGCAGCTTGATACCCCTCTCCTATTTGTCGCGAAGTGTCATACTACATCAGTCCGGATCAAAATCAACTTTTCAGAGTCATGTTATGCCCAAGGGGTTTAGCTAGAAATCGTGGTATGGCAGGGGGGGGGGCGCCCGGAAGTGAAATGTTGTGTCACATAGGCGCCCTTCACAGGGAGATGCACCCGAACTGAAAAATTTTACTAAAGAAATTAGCAAAAATATTTTATAATTACTTTTAAAGAATCAACAAAAAATTAAAATAAATAAAAATCCTCAAAAAAAAAAAAAAAAAAAGATTTTTTGTGTTGAAAAATTACTATTTTTTTTACTTCAAAAAATTGGCTAAAAGTTTTTTTAACTAAAAAAATAACCATTTTATTTATTTATTTATTTATTTTTTTTTTTTTTTGTGGCCAAATATTTTTAAAGCTAAGAAGGTGCAAGTGTACCTCCCCTCTGCAACCTCCTAACAGCACCCATGAGTATCACGGAGGGTCAAAAATTGGTCAAAAATTTGCGCAAGTTGGGAGAAACGGTTGTGTGGATTTTAGAAGTTGCAGTTTTCAGGCCATAAAGAAACAAGCTATAAACCTTAATTCAAATGTGAAAATATAAAAATAGCAAATAGAGCAAAATATGCAAGTATGTTAGACTATCTCTTTAGTTTTAAATCATTTTAAAATAATTATAGTTAAATTAATTTTTTTGGCTCCTACTGTGAAAAGTTTCAAATTGAAAAACAATAAATGTTGCTGAAATTAACCTTTAAACCGTGGTGTAACAAAAGTATTAAACCGCATAACTTTGAAAAAGCTTTCCTTTTTTTTAAATTTTCAATACTTAAGGCATTTGTTTTCAATTTACATGAATGAAATTATTCTTATTTGGCTTTTACATGCAGAATTCTTTACTTTTGGCTTAGTTTGGAGTTTCTTGTCAAGGTATGAAGCATTTGCTGTAATTCTGAAGCAATCTTTTAGCATCCTAATATTTCTATTATTTCTTATTTTTTCTTCAATTATATGTAATACAAAGTAGATTGAGCAAAAATACAAAAATATTTTTTGTAAAAAATGATTTTAACCCTTCACTGCACGATTTTTTATATTTTCATGAAAAAAGTCATATGTTACCTTTTAATAACTCTGAGTTCAGGAAAAATGAAGAAAAAAATTTATCTTAAAAATGTGCACCAAAAATGATGTTTCAATTATTTGTTCTACATATGGCACAAAGCACATATCATATGCTTTGTATACCGATAAGTGTAATAATCTACAATGTGTTTTGTGCCATAAGTGGTACAAACAAATTTGCCACTAAGTGTTAAATCATTTTTAGAACAAAGGAAATAATGACTAAACACACTTCTAACGGAAATGCATGCACCCTTTTTTTCAAAAGCAAGAACTGTAATACCTAGACTAGTGCAACTAACTAGTGCATAAACATCACACTAAACTGTTATAGCAATGTTCCAAAAGGGGCGTAAAACTCAGTTTAACTGCATTTAAAAAGTCATTGCAATATATGAGGGTTTATTTGGTTTGTGCCAGATCTGGCACACCGTGCAGTGAAGGGTTAATTTGCTTGCATCAATCAGCATGGCGTAATAATGAAACAAAACAGATTAAGATGGATTAAGATGCATTACAAAACATTGTTTAGGAAAGTAAGTGCGCTGCAAATTGTAAACTGAAAGAAAGAGGGGAAGTAAATTTGGGGGAATAAGGGAAAAAAAATTGCGAGGAAAAGTCTGACTTTTTTTTTGCATTTTAATTGCCTTTTTTTTTTTTGCACTCGCAATGTGTGTTTTTTTTTTTTTTTTTGTACTATTCCATGATTTCCATGTGTCCAAATCTCTTTGTACATTTATGCTCTGAAAATATGGTAGTAATACATTTTCAAAAATGGACTAAACTGCAAAATCATATTTGGAAAATATTAACGCAGGTTTCAGACGCTGATGGATTTTCGGTAGACTGATTTGTGACACTCCTCTGTGCTGTCTTTGAGGTTTATGTTTCAAGCTTTTATTTTTAAAAATTTGCTACCAGTTTTAAAAACATATTTTTGAATATATTTATTTTTGAACATTATTATACACATGTAGTTATTTTGTTTGAAATAAGATGACCTTAAATGCGTTTTTGAATAGATCATTATCAGTTAATTTTTTAGAATTATTTTTCTTCTTTTAGAAACGCTAAATATGATTTCCAAGCGGCCAAGGTGTTTTCTTGACATTGAAATCGGAAATGAATATGGTAAGTTACTTACGCCTTACGCATATATATTTTAATGGTTAAGTTTGATTTTGATTTTAAAAGAATGTATTTAGGACTATTTATGAATTAAGTAAAATTAGTTTTAATATAAACATTGTTGCTTTTTCGTAGTTGGAAGAATTATTGTTGAACTCTTTATGGAAACTTGTCCTATAACTTGTGAAAACTTCAGATTACTGTGTTCTGGTGAGTTCTTTATTTATGTTTCATAGTTTTCTGTCAGTTTGTATGAAACGATATTTACATGTTTAAATACAAGATTGCTTTTAATGAATTGTCTTCTGAATTACTTAGCGTTAATAAAAAATGCTATACACCCTTAAACCCGAAGTCCCAATGCATGCTGATTTTACTACCGTTTTTCTGTAACTTTACAAAATTTGTGGGTAAATTCAGTACTTTCACAAAAATAAGGTGATAAAATCGTCACCTACCTAAAAAATTTTTTTTATCTGCTTCACAAAAAGATTTTAAAAATCAGTCGTTTAACAAAAGTCTGCATTTTCGACTTGAAAATTTATTTGCTCACTAAGCAAGTTCGGGTAAATGAATATCATATGAGTAACAACTATTATTGTTGGTATTTTAACTCACCAGTGGGTGACCGAGCTCCGCTCGAGGAAAACAGGTATCGAAGCTAACTCGAAGATTTAAATTTTCAATTGTGATTTATCAAAACAATACATGCCATAAGAAAATTTGTGAAACCATTGGTGAAATGATAACCGGTTAAAGTGCACCATTGTAAACTATTCTAAATAAAGTTAGAGTTTGGAAAAGGAACTATTCTATACAAAGATTAAGTTTGAAAAGTCATAGGAAATAAAATGTAATTGATAATAAAAAAACTATACAATTAAAGAAATGGTACAAAGTGAGCAGTGTAAAGATTGAAGTGTGTTGAAGTTCAATATTTTTGACAAATTTATTTAGAAAAACCAAACCTCGTGATTCCTCGTGGCCAAAAACCCCAGACCCCCAAGTTTACCGGAGTTAATTAATTCTGGGGCGATTTTCGACTTGGCAACCATTCCTCGTATTACCCCTAACGTGTACCAGGGGACCGAGCCCGCTCGGTTAAAAAAAAAGCAGTTTGTAAACTCGTGTTTTTTTCTAAAGTGCGAAGTACTTATTTAGATGAACTTGAAAAGCATTTTTGAGCCTTAGGTTGCAATTACGCATTCAAAACAGCCGTAATTTATTTAAGCCGTATTTAACTAATTTGTAGGTGTTTTTGCCCAAAATGCACTTGTGATGTTTTAGCATCTCTTTCTGGGTGGCAATTGTTCTAATAATTTTCTGAACTGCACAGTGTACAAAGTATATTGAGCTGAAATATAAAGGTTTTTTTAAATACCCATTGTGTCCACCCCTCCCCCTCCCAATCCTCCCATAAAAAATATTTTACTATATAGGACAGCAATGCACTTTTTGAACGCTGCTCACATGAACTTTTACCAATATTAAGATGTCATTTTAAAATAAAATAAAAACCTGATACAAAAATATAATGTTCATTTCTTTTCTTTTCTCATAAAATAGAATGTTGAAACATAAACATTTACAAAAGTAGGTAGTGAGATAAAAATCTTGGATTGGCCCCTGAATACACCTTAAAGTAACCTATATATTCAATTGAAATGAATTATAAAAAATTGCTTCAATGTGTTGACTAATTGGTTGTTTAAAAAATAGGCGAAAAGGGCATTGGCAAAACTACTAAGAAACCACTTCATTACAAGGGTACACTGTTTCATCGGATTGTCAAGAATTTTGTTATTCAAGGTGGAGACTTTGTATATGGTAAGAGATCTTAATGTATGTTTGAAATGTAATTTTACTAGCTGATTTTTGTCCTTAAAGTTTTATATTGTTAAAAGATGGTCCTTGGAAAATGTGTAAAGGCTTGTTTATGAGGAAATGTTGAATTTGGTTCAAGTTTTTCTTATAAAATCTGTCCATAAATGCATAGCACTATTTTGCCGGTGCTCTGATCCCCAAA
>JAXGGA010024231.1:0-12373 GCA_038373865.1 Uloborus plumipes
GTGATTGATGTTCTTTAGAAATGTAAACTACGAGGTTTTTTACTTCTGAAATTCAGTTTTTGTTTTAGTATTTCAATCAGGGCACACGGTTCCGCTTTTCTAACATTCAATGAGAAATATCAAATTCTGTTGAAACTAGAATAGAGCTAAAATGAAACTTTTTTTTGCTTTTCATATCTCTAAAAATAAGGGTCGTACTTATGTCAAACTTTTCGTGCTCGAAGGTTTTTTTTTTAAATTTTATTATTATTATTATTATTATTTATGTTCTTGATTTATCTTGATAAAAGTTAGGTGACCCAGAATCTGCGTAAAATGTTACGTTTCGTTTTTTTTTTTTTTTTGACTATTTTTTTCCCTTCAAATTCTTATTATCTTCACTGTGCATCTCATTTTGAGCATTCTTGCCAATTAAGAGTATGTATTTAAGAGGAACGGTTGCAGAAATAAAGATCATGCATGTTTTTCTCTTTCGAGATCGTCTATTTGGGCATTCCATCTGCTTGTTGGGAGAGATCTGCTTCATCAATACATCCAGTGAACATCCTACTTCTCAAATAATTTCACCCAGAAGCTTGCTCTCGCGTTATTTCGAGTATGGAGCATTGGGCTCTAACACTAAGAGGAGAGCGAATTTGGCGGTCCGTTTTTTGCCCAAGTGAGTATGGCAAAAGGATTGCTGATTTCACATTAATTATTACCCTACTATGGTTGTTTAATTTTTGCTGTTCTAAAAGTCTCCCGCATATCGTTGAAGTTCTAACAGCTTTTTCCATACTTTTATGGAATAATGTACCTTGGTATGCCTCAATGATTATGTACTGAAGTTATACTTCTCCATTCTGAACAGCTTTTATATTGCTACGCAACATTAGCGTGAAAATGTTCCTTTGTAGTTTCGATTTTACTACCGTATTAAATTTAAAAAAAAAAGCATTTTGGCATGATTTTAACTTTCCAAATCAACCAATAAGTAATTGATGGTCTTTAGAAATGTAAACTACGAGGTTTTTTATTTCTGAAATTCAGTTTTTGTTTTAGTATTTCAATGAGGGCACACGGTTCTGCTATTCTAACATTCAATGAGAAGAATCAAATTCTGTTAAAACTAGAACAGAGCTAAAATGGAACTTTTTTTTAATAAACTCTGCAAAAACTTTCCTCGATATGTTTACTTCAATCCTGGGATGTTATGCAAACTAATATCTACAAAATTATGATTATTCGCAGCATTTTAAACTTGATCATAGCGACTACAAAATCGGTACGATTTAATATTCCAGCAGAACTCATAACATACAGGGTGTCCACTCCAATCGTGGACCAAAAGCTAATTTCTAAACCGTTAGAGATAAGCGTATAGTTTATTTAGGAAAAAATCTCCAAATTACGAAAGGAATTTTGGGTCTATTCAATGTTTTTCAAAAAATCAAATTTTGAAAGAGTTACGAAATTTAAATTTTTATACAGCCCCCCAGTCCTATCAATCATGTTTAGTAAAACATTCTTGACGCTGTAACGTTTAAAACTAAAAAAAAATCACTCTTCTACCACAAAAATTGACCGAGTTATGACGTTTTGAAAAATCAAGATTTTGCATTGTTTCATGACGTCATCGAGATCAAAATTCCTTTCGTAATTTGGAGATTTTTTCCTAAATAAACTATATGCTTATCTCTAACGGTTTAGAAATTAGCTATTGGTCCACGATTGGAGTGGGAACCCTGTATGTTAAACTTTTAAAAATAAGTAAGTAGTTGCTAAAGCAGGAACACAAACTTTATAAATTCAGTTCTTGGCTTTTATAAGCTCCGAATAAGTTTTATCTTCGGTAGAAAAACTTCTCTTTCTTTCATAACCAAATTGTAAAAGCATAAATGTTCCTAGCATCAAGTTCTAAAAATAATGTTTATTTGACTTTCAATTAAACTATCCGTTAATTAAATTATAAAGTGATGAGAATGAATTAAATGGGGTCTTTGTAAAACTTTCAGAATAGCATCGGTGCTCAATTTCTATCTACATAATGTTCTTGATCGAAAGTGAAAATATGTCAATTCAATCCATGTGTTAAACTGTATATTTATTTCAGTGGGCCCACTTGTGTACCAATTTGTGTCTGAATCGTGATGTCTCGAGTTCTAAAGCATCACTTCTTGAGATATACCAATAACAATTATGGAGAAAGAGCGTTTGATTGCTCCGTCAAGTTAGATACATAGTATCAAAAATATGTCAGTACATCTTCCTTCTGAGGTCTACGTGCATACTATTTTTCTTGAATTTTTTCAAGATTGCGCCATCACTTCTCGATTGAGCATAAAACCTTGGCGTTTTTGGGAACAAAATCAAATCAGCTTATGCGTTATCTGAAGTGTCCCTAGGGGAAAATTTTTGTCCCAAGAATTAAATTTCTTTCTAAAATCTTTAGATTCTCCTAATGATGAAAACGTTTGCGTGTTGAAAACAATTAAAACCGTGATAGCCCTTGGAATTACTGGTGGCAAAGCTAGTTAAAATCATCCATATATACATACAAGCCATTGAAAATAAATATAAGATAGAGAGAGTGAAACCTTGCCATATTGAAGCGTGGAGCCTAATTCGCATGATAGATTTTAAAGTAAAGCATTAAGAGAAATCAAACTAGTTTTACGCGTTTCATTAATAGTGTGTCAACGATCATAGTAGGACCACATTATTGGTGATAGTCGGCTCAGATTTTCATAAGAGTATTATCGGACTTACTAGTTACGGATTCCGGGCTGTTGTGCCGTGGTCTGGATGTCTTTAATTCATACGTTTCAATCGCAACTGAGGCGGTCATCTTCAGTGGGTGTCGTTGATTAATTTGGCGACTGATGCGAAATTTCGAACTGCTGCCGCTGCAGATGACCGCCGCAGTTGCGATCGAAACGTATAGATTAAAGACATCCAGACCACGGCACAACAGCCCGGAATCCGTAACTAGTATTTACTCCGAACGTGAAAGCCTTCATTCTTATATTATCGGACTTACTTTTTCCAGTAAATAATCACTTCCGTAAAATACACGCAGAACTCCTGATTTAAGTTTATCAATTTTTCCCATTGATGGCTAACCGGAAAGTTAACCCGCACGTTCATTATCTGCTGTCATTACATGTAGTAACCAGGGAACAAAACAATCAAACATTTTCTGTGTAGTAAAATTACCAATGGTTTTTCACATTCGTCACTGATTATTTATGAACTGCTTAGGAAACCAACATTGCAGCCGAGAGTAGACATTTTGAAAATATTGTAATCTTGGTTCATTTATTAAAAGGTATGAATAGTTTTTCCATTATTTTTCTTTTATCAAAGGTTTTGCTCTCTGCAGCTCCAGCATTTGAGACGTTTTTGAACAAAAATCAGGAATTCTGGGAGGAAAAACTCATGCTTTGTCACATGAACTTTCCATAAGAATTATTTTTATAATTGTAACCTTGTTTTTGAAAAGAGTCGCTCTGATTCAAGTCGCCAATATTAACAACGCCTCCTAAATACTAAATGCCTAGTAAATTTGCTTCGCTACCGTCGAGATGGGTTCCACTTTAAACGCCACCTTGCGGCAATCCGATAATGCCGTTGTTATTTTTTGATTGGATAATTTTTAAGTTTAAATTCAGCAATGAACCAATCGTTAATTTTTCGAAGAACTCCGGTAGATGGCAGTGTATCGTGAACCAAGGGCATTTTGCAGCTATTGGCGATGGATCCAAACAATATTCGAATTAAATTTTTTGATTGGTTGATTTTTAAATTTAAATTTAGAAATGAACCAATCGTTAATTTCTCTTTCTCGAAGAACTGCGGTAGATGGCAATGTATCGTGAACCAAGGACGAAACTTTGCTCTGTGCTAAAAGCCAGAAAGTTCCAGGCATTTAGTATTTAGGAGGCGTTGGTATTAGCCGATGTGTGTGGTCTGGTATACTCAAGACTAAATGTAAGACATATGCGTTGGACATGAACGAGACAGCTTGTAGATAACACGAGGAAACAGTGTAAAGAACTGCTAAGCTAAGGTGATGTTTTAATGCAATTGTTTGTGTTTGATTATTTGTAACTGAACTGCGGAAGGATAAAGATTTCTTCGGTTTAGCTACAAGGGTGAAGATGCAATATTACACCCCATTGGTTAACAGAAGACGTACATGTTAAATATTTGCATTCCTCAGTGCGTAAATTGGGAGGGGGGATTACCTGCTGCAATCAACTCAGATTGTTGTCAAAAGTAAGTATTTAACTTTTAAACTGTAAATTCTTAACGACCCCCCCCCCCTTTCTTTATCTCATTATATTTTCTCTTTCCAATCTTAAATCTACTTTAAGGAAAACAAAACGGATTTAATTGTAAATCAAGTGTGATCTTTTTCAGGGAAATGACAAAGTAATCTTTTATCATATAATTTTAGCCTAGCAATGGCAAGTCTTTCAAAACTACGTTATAAAAAGTTCATGTAATTAATTTATTGCTGCATTGAAAATTAGTTCAATTCTGTATTTTTTACTTTTTTAGGTTACGACGTTCATATGTTTATGTTATTGCTATGTTTCATATTTTTAAGTTTGGATTTTGAACACTCTTAAATTCAATGACAATTGAAATAAATAGTTAAAAAAGAAAGACAGAACCAGTAGTTATATTTGAGGTTTTTATTTTTCTATTTGTCTGTACAACAACACTTACATATTTACATTTATGTATTCATTATACACAATAATAGAAAAATAAAACTTTTGGCCGCCAATCAGTCTCAATCATTTCTTCAACTACGAAGAAATTGTTTTCTCATCAAGTGTTTAATTATAGTTTTTGTTTCCTATGCGTGTCCATTGAAAAGAAAAACATTGAAGCAAAGGTATTATTGGTTGAGAGTGGAAGACATTATTTTACGACGACCCATTCGTAACAAAACAATGTGGTTGACACAGACAAAGACGTGGAAATATAATGGGAATTCTACAAAATGATTACAAAACCACGTTACACAGTTTGAAACAAGAGACAGTAGTTTTTTGTTGCATAAGTTATCGTTTACCGTTATTGAAAATGCCATAAAATTAATTACTGGAAAAATGCAACATTTTAAGCGCTACAAAAAATCATTCATAGAAACAGTTAGAACGCGAATGATTTTTTGGTAATTGCAGTAATTTCTCAAAAGAAGCGTTAATATTTTACTGAAAGAGTTTTAACGTTAGTTTTAATTTAAAAATAATAGAACAGAATACATAATTATTCCTCTATTTTTGCAATCAATACATACCATACAGGTAATTTTAACCAAAACATGTTTTGTAGCAGGTGCGTGCATGTGAAATAAAAACATTAGTTTAAAACGATGGAATGTTTAGTAGAAAACATTTACAAAACATAAAATACCATAAAGCTTGAGGTTTTAAAATGTTTTTTTTTTATGGTAGCACATGCGCATAACTACTTATAATTACCGCAGAACTTTAATGAAAATGTCTTCAGAAAATAAAGTTAATTGAAATGTTTGCCGCATTTAGTTTCAAAGAATGACTTACTCATACTAAATTTGTGCTGTTATGTGAAAGTAGATTTGAGAATTATGGTAAGAGTTGTAAATAACAGATTAGTTTTAAAAATAAAGTATAAACTCTATTATTTCCATTCACATAAACACTATGAACTTTTAGCTTACGATGGTAAAACTTTTTTAAAAAATGCAATTTTTCGGTAAGTTAAATTACTATTTTAAAATTTGTAGAATTATTGAAACATGTTTTGAGACTGAAAAATGTTGATTTCGTTATTTACTCAAGTAACTTTTTATCAACTTGAACTACAACAGATGCTTGCTTCTTTGTTATACATTTAATAAGTAATGTTTGCAGAATGAACATAAACACGAGGATCCAAAAACATATAAGTATAAAAATAAGGATCCTTCTTTAATTAGGCATGTGAAACTTTAAAAATAATAAGTATTAACACAATGATCTTATGTATGTATTTAAATACTTTTACAATGTAAAAGTCGTATTAGGCTTAAACTATTTCATTTGCTGAAAGATGAAAAACTATTGTTATTTTTTAATGCTTTTAGTGCACTTAATATTATTATTTTCAAAATCATTATTCAAACAATAAATATGACTTTAAAAAACTTTCTGAAAAGCTTTGCGTAAGATAAAATTATTCTATATTTTCCTTTTAAACAACTGCCGATAAAACCTTTGTTCTATCCGTTGAACTTATTAAATATTAATCTACTTGCCCCATTTTTCTAAAATTTAGATTATTATTTTTTTCATCCTGTTTTCAATATCAGTACTTTTTTAAATTTATCCCTCACATATATAAGCCTTCTGTTCCTTACATTGAAAAATGAGAATTAAAAACTAATAATAAAGAAAATAAAAATGCTTTTTTTTGTCTATTACTTAACCCTCAGTTTGGCACATATCAAAAATTTAAAAATTTTATCATTTTTTTTATTTTAGTTTTTTTGGGGTAAAATGCATAAATATTATATAGTTAAAAAAAAATTTCACGGGAAAAAAGGAAAAGAAAATCGGTTTTATAAATTGTGTATCCTGTAGGATACACTGCCAAAGTAGCAAATAAGAATACATAAAACGTGGCTCACTTAATCACAATATCAACTAATTTTACTATTGTAGATTTTATAAACAATAAAAATAATAAGCAAATAATAAAAAAATAAAAGAGAACATACCTGTAATCGACGCGACGCCATGTTGTTTTGGTAGAACACACTGTAATACTTATAAACTGAATACTGAACGCGTTGCTTATTAAATAGCCACAGTAAAGACAGATGTTGAAAAAGAAGGTTCGAATAATGCTATAGGTTGAAAGCCAGCCCCCTAGAGGGCTCCTAATTCAAATTAAAAAACGTAGAAATGATGTATCCTGTAGGATACATTGCCAAACTAAGGGTTAAAAATAAAAAAAAAGCGTTTTACCCCTGAAATTTAACAAAGGCAAACAAACAGTTAAATAAGTAAAATATAGGAAGAACAAAGGATTAAATATGTACTTATCTGAAAAATATTAAAAGCAATATTTAGCAAGTTAATTGACTGGTCAATATCTTATCAAAGATTTTAATTATAAATATTATGTTGTGCAACTTATAATTAAAATATGTCCTTCAATGTTAATTTAAAATCTTACAGCACAAATTAGAAAAATGTTATCAAAAGCGAAATAAAATACCTTTTAACTGCTAAGCAAAATGTTTATTTAAGTCTGTGCAGGTCAGAAATACTATTTTTATTCCTGAACAGATTCTCAGTACTGAATTTTTTTCAAAAGCATAAAACGCCATACTTTAAAAATGAAAACTTAACACGCATTGAAAAAAGAAGAAGAAAAAAAAAACATAATTAGTTTCCTTGCTTCTACTTGATAATAGGATTTCTGTATTTCAAAAATAACAATTCAATACAATATCTACAAATCTTGCTAAATTCATAAAACAACTGATATATATCTGAAAAACACTTTCAAACAATAACAATACTAATTTTGATTTTTTATACAAATCTGAAACAGTTTCAAGTATAAAATGCTCAAAAGACGCTTTCTTAAATTATAAAAAAATATTAGTGAATCTAGATACTTAATTTATTTTTCGTTTTCATTGAGGCACACTATTTTTTCAGGAATAAAGCATTCCACTTACTCTTACTGCAAAACGCATTTCATGTACAAACACGCCAATATTTTAAATAACGGTAACAAAATCAGACTAGAGTTTTTTTTTTCTTTTTTCTTGAGTTTCCGTTGAGTAGGTTTGATTTCTAAACCAGGCAGTTGAAGAATTAATTCCCAATTTAGCGTAAATTGGAACTTTTTGTTTTGTGCTATAGACAGCATCTTTGATGTATCCAAGTCCAGAGGTTGTTAACATTAAGCACACACGTTTAACACATATTTGAAATGAAGTCAGTATTGCCTTTCAGGATATCTGTCTGTTATATATTCCATACTTATCGCAATTCAAAGTAGTCCCGTGAAAACACGATTATCATTCAAACTTCAACAGTTATTCGTCAAGTGTTTATCATATCACTGGAGGTAAAATACTTTGTAAAATGCATAGATAGTAATCTTGTATGATGTAATCCAAGAGATTATTCTTAAAAAAAGATGCAATCTCCATTCATTGCTTGAGCCGACAAGGGGAGCAGTACTCGCGGTACTTGATGCTCCTGTAAGAAAAGTACGTTAAACAAGTTATTTTAAAACAAGCAGTTTTAGAAGGGAACTGTAATTAGTCATCAACATCACACTCGTAAAACATACAAATGAAAACCTACAATTTACCTTAAATTACCAAAAAAAAAAAAGCCTTGCTGTTGTTGCTATTTTACTTGTAAATGGATAATGTGAGTAGAAATATAATTTGAATTAAATAAATACATACATAGCTGAAATGCACTACAAAAAATTCAAGTCATTATTGATAATGTACATGCATCATTTGTTTTTTAATGAATTTCTGTCAGGTTTCTGTCAAAATCAAGCAACTATGAATTTGTTACCTGAATTTCTATTATTTGCTTTAACACAACCTTTTCATAGTTCTGATTTTTTTTAGCAACCAGTTTCGAAACATACTCAGCGTGTTTATGAAGTGTTTATCATGTGAAACAGTTATTGAAATCCCAGATTAAATGAGAACTGCATGAGCAAAATATTGTAAAATGCAGTTTCTGGATACTGCATATTTGCGGGCAAATAAACTATTTAGGATTGCTTAAAATTAATGCATTAGCGTTGCCAAATTCAACTAAACGCTTAAGAAGTTTTCCTGATAAATTAGGACGGTACCAATCTACTATAAACATAGGCAAGTTTTGTTTTGGACAACTAATGAAATTTTGAAAAAACGTAACTAGCTTTTTTTTTGGGAAGCCTTCTGAGTTATATTCCAAGTTAATTTTAGGACCTTTTGCTGTATTTTAGGGGAGAAATTCTGTTTCTTGCCGTATATGCTACGGACAGAATTTAGGCACATTAAATATCAATTATTTTCCATGAACTTTTCTGATTTTATTTTTACAGTGAGATAAAAGCAAATAAAAATGCTGAACAAGAAGTTCTGTCAAGAACTAAACGAGCCTACTTTCCCGTACATCGACATCGGCATTCTAGCATCTGATCATTATTCTCTTGATTATCTAAGACTAAAAATTATGTCAAACATACCTTTAAAAGCAAAATATACCTCTCTCATCAGATGAAATAGACACATAAAAAGTAAATAAATGAATAAATAAAGTTTTGTCGCACCTTTTAAAGAATGTAACTGTTACAGTTCTTCCGTAGAAAAATTCCTCAATTGTTTTCAAAAAAAAATTAAAAGTACAAAGTACATCAAAACACATTTTATCAAAGAAAGAAAAAAAAAGAAAAAAAAAAGAAAAAAAAAACTCGTCCGTTGATAAAATGTCTCGAATTTCACTTTTAATCCGTTGCCAGTTGTTAAATATAAATAAAGAATAAAATGCCCTAGTGAATGAAACATTTTTGTTACAAAAAAAAAATCGTCTGCCAAAAATAATAATAATAATAATAATAAATTCAATAAAACAAATGAATAAATAAACAAAAAATCGTCTGCACAGTCAGTCATTTTTTTTCGGACTGTTTACTCAAAAGTTATTAGGGGTGACAGCTTGCTTGAGCGGTTCAATGTTGAATGAAAAATTGTTCAAATCGGAAATGTAGATACGGGAATGAAGTATCCTTGAAAAGTTCTTTCCAACAAAAAAAAGTTTGTTCAAATCGGACTGTTCATTAAAAAGTTAGTATCGCGGGACCGGTTATTTGAACGGCTCAAAGTTGAACCAAAAATTGTTCAAATCAAAAAATCAAATATGGGAATGAGCTGTACCCGCCGAGATCTTTCCAACAAAAAAAAGTTTGTCCAAATCGGATTGTTCATTCAAAAGTTATTAGGGGGGGACAGACAGACCGACCGACCGACCGACAGACCGACCGACACACAAATTCCCCATCTCAATACCCTACTTTCAAATTTTTAATTTTTCGATATTCATTTTACCTCTTTATTTTTTTTAACTTGGCGATATTTTTTGGACTTGGCGATATTTTTTTTAACTTGGCGATATTTTTTGGACTTGGCGATATTTTTTCGATGCATTAAGCTACTTTTAATACTTTTTTCGTCTTTCTTTTATTTTTAACGGGAAAGTAGACTAAAAACAGAGTAGCCAGCTTCATCGTCTCTGGGTGGAGGATGTCTTGCAATTGGTTTCAAACACTTGCATGCTAAGAATTTAGGTGTTGCGTAAAAATACATTCGAAATTGTGCCATGCAGTAGTTTGCGAAATATTTGCAATTTATGCATGTTTTTTTTTTTTTTTTTGTGGAGTAATCGTGATACCCCTACACAATTTAGATCTTGATCTGGCTAGGTAATTGTTGCATTCTTGGGACAGTCGAAATACAAGACGAGAGTAATCTTGGTGGGCTATTTTTCGAATATACTTCGACAATTGCATTTGCATGAGTGAATATGATAGTGGTGAAAATAAAAGACTATATACTAATTCAGAATAATAAAAGACCATATACAAGTATTCTTTGTGTTTTTAATTATGTTACAGTTGAGTGCTATTAACTCTTGACACATACAATAAAGCCATCTTTTTTTTCTTCATTGACAACTTTCTAGTTCAGAACACAGAACAGTACTCTCCTTCAAGCTCCTCATGAGCAGCAAAATAGATCATAATACTTATGTAATTTTACAATATTTTATATACTATTACAGCTTTTAGCAAATAGTATTAAAAAAAATAATTTTCTCTACTTTTATGCAACATTAAGTTCTTATTTTTGCAATAAAAGATTGGATATATACAGGGTGTCCACTCCAATCGTGGACCAATAGCTAATTTCTAAACCGTTAGAGATACGCATATAGTTTATTTAGGAAAAAATCTCCAAATTATGAAAGGAATTTTGGGTCTATTCAATGTTTTTCAAAAAATCAAATTTTGAAAGAGTTACGAAATTTAAATTTTTATACAGCCCCCCAGTCCTATCAATCATATTTAGTAAAACATTCTTGACACTGTAACGTTTAAAACTAAAAAAAAATCACTCCTCTACCACAAAAATTGACCGAGTTGTGACGTTTTGAAAAATCAAGATTTTGCATTATTTCATGACGTCATCGAGCGATCGCTTAAGGGACCGTATGCGAAATCTTTCAAAATCTTGATTTTTCAAAACGTCATAACTCGGTCAATTTTTGTCGTAGAAGAGTGATTTTTTTTTAGTTTTAAACGTTACAGTGTCGAGAATGTTTTATTAAGTATGATTGATAGGACTGGGGGGCTGTATAAAAATTTAAATTTCGTAACTCTTTCAAAATTTGATTTTTTGAAAAACATTGAATAGACCCAAAATTCCTTTCATAATTTGGAGATTTTTTCCTAAATAAACTATATGCGTATCTCTAACGGTTTAGAAATTAGCTATTGGTCCACGATTGGAGTGGACACCCTGTATATATATATATATATATATATATATACGAGGGCTGTCTGAAAAGTTTCCGACCTCGATATGAGAAGGACAAAACTTATGAAACAAAGATAGATGTTCTTATTAAGGAGTCTTTTGGAAACTTGGAACCGTAATTTTGGTTATTTTTAGTTAAAATTGTGTGCGTGACAGCCATACTAGTAAGTTGCTCCAACAGTTTTTTTGAAAATCGAAAAAATCGAATATCAAGCTCTGATTCGATACTTATTTTAAAAAGGAAATACGCCTGCACAAATTAAAAAGGAGTTGGACTCTATGTATGGGGAATCTGCACCATCGTCTAAAACCGTAAAATTTTGGGTAGCGGAATTTAAACGGGGCCGTACCAGCTTGAGTGTTCATGAACGCTCAGGTCGACCCAAAACTGCTACCACTGATGAACACATTGCTAAAACTCATCAAATGGTGCTGGATGATTCAAATTAAAGGTGAGACACATAGAAGAAACTATGAATATCTCTAAGGAATGCGCATGCCACATTTCACATGAGAAATTAAGTGCACGGAAGCTGGCTGCACTTTGACTGCCGCGTTTGCTCAATTTGACCAGAAACGTGTCCGAATGAACATTTGCAGATCACTTCTGGCACAATGAACCAGAATTTTTCGGACGACTAATCACTGTAGATGAAACCTGGATTCATCAGTACACTCCAGAAACAAAAAAACAGTCAAAACAATGGATTGCGAAGTGAGAACAGCTCCAAAAAAGGCCAAAACAGTTCCTTCTGCAGGAAAAGTGATGCCGACCGTTTTCTGGGATAACCA
>JAXGGA010024232.1:0-12371 GCA_038373865.1 Uloborus plumipes
TGGGGTTAATCGGAACACTTTTCAGCTTTGATTGTAAAAAAAGCAGTTAAAAGATTTTTTTTTAATTTTATTTTTTGGATAAAAACTTCGGTCTTGCTTTACTTTTGATATTCCAAGCAAAGACAAAAGATTTTGAACAATTACTATTAAAATATATAGCAAATTATGGGTGTTCCGAATCACCCCGCTGATAGGGGTCAATCGGAACACTTGTTAAAATTTTTATTTTTTTCAATTTAATCTGTAATAGGTCTCACAAACATGAGTAATATTGATGGGGGAGAATAAGAACAGATAATTACTGTCAAATAAATGTATAATTTCAGTACCAGTAAACGTTTATAATTTGTGAAAATTCAAAATAATTTTGAACTTATGAAAAATGAAAAGTAATTTTAAGAAATACTTTTGAATTGAAATACAAAGATTTAACATGAATGGAAGTCACTCATGTCGTCCACAAATATGTACTTGTCCTTAAAACTAGCAATTGTGACTTGGCTTAAGTTTTTTCATAACATCTCCTGGGATGAACTCTACCTTTTCTTTAGTTTTTTGAAATTTCTGGGTTTCGGGGATTGTCCTGAAAGATTTTTTCGCTTATTCATCACTGTCTGTGTGCTGGACGTTTACTACATAAAGTCTATGTGACTTTCCCCCTTTTATTTTAAGTAAAAAGAAGTCTCCTGGAGAAAAAATCTTTTGAAATCTGCAACTTTTGTCATTCTAAGATCTAGTTGCTCACGAGAAGGGATAAACAGTAATAAATCCTAGTCCTTGTCTTGATTAGAAGAATTAGGGTTAGAATCTTGAGTTTTCAAACAGTTTCCTTCAAATAAGTTTGAATTGGAACAACAGAACTAAGTGTTCCGATTCACCCCGCAAATTTTTTTCCTATGGCATTTTTCAGAATTCTTCACTTTTATTACACAATTTATAAAAAATGTAAATTCTAATGTGGTATTCTGTTGTTCAGATACATGTATAATTGAAACATACCACTCATAGTTTTTAAATATAAGAAGGTTTGTTCTGGCATATGAAGTTTTGCAGTCTATGAAAATGTGATGTCTTCTAGCATTCAACGTGCAACCCTCTTTAGAAGCCAGTAGCGTTGCCAGATTGACAAAAGTAATTTTTTCCTACTTCCTATGATCTTACCTTTCTAAAAAAAAAATTCATGGCGAAAAATACTCAATAGTATATTTATGAAGAATTTCTTTGTACGGTCGGGAAGTTTTGTTCCGATTGACCCCGCTGTTCCTATACACCCCATTTTACGGTACGATTAATTTTCAGCAAAACACAAATTTTTATCTTCTTTTTATCACTTATTTTTAGCCTTTTTTCGTTATCCGCGATACCCGTGCCACCCAATTGCACGGATAATTGGGAGTATACCGTAGTTAAATTATAAGTTAAACTTGCATAATAAATGGATGTGAATATTTGGGTATGGGTGAGTATGCTTCTTATACAAATCCACAATTTGCGCCGGATCTTTACCAAATTTCGTACTAAAGTCCTTAGCTGCTCAGAAATTCACATTGAAGATTTTCGGAACTCAAAAAAAATCCAGAGAGGTCTAATTTAAATTTTGAGTCATACTGCCTAGTTAGCCAGTTTCGTAGGATTATATTGGGGAAATAACAATAATAAGTTTCCGTCGGATCTTTGCCAAATTTGTCACAAAGGTTTTTCAATACTCAGAAATTTCATATGGAAGGGGAGATAGGTGTGTTTAAAAAAATCCGAAAAGGTCTCAATTTAAATTTTGAAATAGCTATTCCTTCACTTTGGCGTGAAATTGTACACAATTTTTTCTTTTATTTGAGCCTGATTGGTGAACATGCGTCTTTTGGCAAAACTTTTATTTTCACGGTAGACCGAGCAATGGCTGAGAAAACAGTAATATACAATGACGATGTTTATTCATTTCTCAATGAAAGTTATATTTTTTACGAGCGTGTTACATTCTGAAATGTTTTACGGAACTTTTTTACTTACTCTCATGCAGACTCTCCAATAAAGCGTAAATAATAATAAAAGCAAAAGCTAGATAAAATCATCTTTATTAAATTGATTTAAGGCTAAAAAAGATGAAATCCTTTAAAATAAAACACCAATAAATAAAAATTTCTGCTCACAGTAATACATCTCGCTCTATTTTAAACGCGTTTATTTTCATTCAAAAATTAAAGTTACTTCCTTAGCTACAATTTCTTTGTCCTCTGGTACTTAACAAAAATTGCATTACTTATTTGTGATTTCTGTCTCAAACGCTTTTAAAAATTCTAGATTCTGTATTCTTAAACAAATTAAGAATCTGACCTAACTGTTATGAGTTAAACCCTCCAAAACCATTGCTAGTACTTTCCAAACTTGTCTCTCATTAGTCAGATAAGTCATGTGAATTCGGAAGTTTGAAAAAAAAATAATTTTCATAATTTGCGAGCCCTCCTCATTGTGTTAAAATCGATCTTGTAAAACAATAAAAGATCGTTATAAGGCACGCCATGGAACACGTATATAGATTTAAATAAAATACAATTTTAACCATTATTCACAAATAAATGGGCTTCATAACATAGCTTCATCCTGCACTAAATGGTTACATATTAGCTGTTGTGCTTAGAATACAGAAATTGTTTTTTTCAATTTATTGTTTACCTTCGAAAAGTTGTGCGATTTATAAAGAATTATGGTGTGCGTATATATAGATTCAGCGGTTTAAGGGTATTATCTGCAGTATTTTTACTTACTGCTGTTTTGATAATCCGCTTACTATTAAAATGCTCATGAAAATAGGGAGGAGCCAGTCAATGAACTGACACAATATTCTGTAAATCATTATTTAATTTTATTTTAGCCAAAACTAAACATTTTTGTCGGTAGTACACGTTTTTCAGTGCAATACAATTCAATTGCTTAATCATGCAGCTTTTTAACATCATAAAAATACCTGTCTGAAGAATCTTTTGCCAACCAATTTCTCTAACCAACATCACCACACATGAATTCGTAACCTCAGTCAAGGTAGATTGACACTTTGACTTGACACACACACACACACACACACGAGAGAGAGAGAGAGAGAGAGACAGACAGACAGACAGACAGACAGACAGACAGACTTTTATTAAGTACTTCACGTGCTTCGAGTAAAAATTAAAAGAAAAAAAAAACCACCAAAGGAGTACATGTTCGAAGGCGCAAAGACGCTTAGCCCAGAGGAAGATGTTTTTTTTTTTTTTGGTTAAAGGTCCTAATTCCAGACTACCTATCACCTCTGGGGCGGGTGGGAGTCAATGAATTAAAGTGAATTATAGCACATTATTAATTATAATCTCCTGCAGCAAACTTTTATAGACTATTTCATTCGCTTCGAATTAAAAGAAACAGTACAAAAAAAAAGGGGGGGGGAGGCCTTTGTTCACGGCGCAAGGACGAACAGGCCGGAGGGCGCTAACTTTGGATGAGATCCCCCTTAAAGACCACCTATCACTTCTGGGGTACACTAAGAGCCGCCTTCTGATAACGCTTATTGACTACTTTTTACATGTTCCAAACGGAAAAACAAGTAAAAAATAAGTAATTTACTAAAGTTGAAGGCGCACTGGCAGTGTGTGTGGGGGGGGAGGGGTACTGTTCAAACTATTAGGGGTTGCTTTCAAAACTTTAAAATAAATAAAAAAAAAACGAAGGCGCACACGTTTTGAGGGCGCAAGGGCGCACCTGCCCGCGGGCAGGTGGCCTCTACGGCCAGTCCGCCTCTGTCAGGTTCACAGTATTTTGTTTATAGCAACGTATTTATTCTTTTAGTGATTAATTTTAGATCGTCTCTGATTGAAGCTTTTTTCAAGCTTTCATTTCCTGTATTTGCGATAGTATTTTATATTTCAATTTTGACATCGATTAGTAAATATTTCGTATGAACAAAAATATATATAATTATTCAAGCTTTATGCTCATTAAATCTCTCGATAGTACTTTTGCTCACCAAAAGGTACAAAGCTCTTCAATTACTCATCATTAAATAACTAAATATGTGCTATCCACAAAATGAGCTGATGTCATCGAATAAATAAACCTTTAACATTCACTTTTCACCTTCGTTTTAGCCACTCTGCCCCAACGATCCTTTTTTTTTTTTTTCTTTTTAAATCGTATTCTTTTCACTTTGGAGAGAAGTAAACTTGACTATATTGTATATATCACTCAAATACTCCGAAATCAGAAATGGTGTTTCTTTTCTTGATGCTTTTCCAGTATAGTTATATATTTGGCTTGACATCTGGTTATCACTTTCTACATGTCAGAAATTGAAAACAAACGCTTACGTTAAAGCTATGTTTGCATCCCCTTTTTCTGATTTAACATTGTACTGGAGCTTTTAACGTTTATTAACGACTCCATACATGCATTTGATGGATTATTGAAAATTTTAATGGTCCTTTGAATGTTTCATTTAGTTGTCGGATTACGTTACATTTTATGTCTTCATTTAAATACATAGCAGCTTATTTTTCATTTTAAATAATCTTTTAGCATTAGCTTTGTTTGTGTAAAAGTTCATTGGAAAGACAAAATAACTTATTGTATCACCAAACAAGTAATTTCTATACAGCATCGACAAATCATTGCCTAAGTGAATAAAATGAAAAATAATAGCTGAAGTTAAAAATACGCCACGTACCTACATAGGAAAATAACTCTTTTCTCATTCTGACATTTCCTCACAAAACCGCTTTTGTTCCTGAGAACTATTTCTTTGTTACAAAACAACCGTCATTCAGAAAATACTTCGCGGTAAAGATTATCCAATTTCAAATACAAAAGACACGCAAAAGGTGTGAAAACTACTGCTCTACAAACATTTAATTGTTACGACCCGTGCGATTTCAAGGATACGCTTATTCCTCCTACAGGAGTGAATCGGCAACTTTTGAGAACTGTTGAATGGGACACTAGGTCAAATCTTATCATCTGTTTTGAAGTGTGTAGTAGCTTGGCATTAAACAAATGAATGAGTTATGTTGATGCTGCTGAACCGGTAGTCATTGCGCCGAAGAACGTCTTCCTTGAAAGAGGCTATTTATTCTCTTCCTTTTCGGTTCCGGTCTTTCTTTTGTACTGTCTCTTTGTTATTCAAGGGGAAAACGGTGACTCATTAATTTGGTTTCGGAAAACACTATATTTTGCTCTTTATTTGTTGAAGTTATAATTGTTTACTTAGAAGTTTCGGTTGACATTGAGCTCTGTTATACAATAAGTGATTTTTTTTAATTTCACAAATTTAATTAGATCTCAAGTAAGAAACTCGCATTACTTCGAACCTATTGTAGTCATTACTCTTTGGAACGTTAAGACTTAATAATAATGGCTATAATAACGAAACGTTACAATAAGGTTTAAATAACGGATACTTTTATTATATATCTTGTAAGAGCGAGAATCTCAAGCAGTAAACTATGTTTGACACATAGTTTACTTCTTACACTGTAGAAAATGTTTTTATAAACCTCTCACTCAATGACTCTCTGTATTTGTGGGTTTTTATATCTATGTAAAGCGAATCCATTTAGGTCATGAGCATTGAAAGATAATTAATTCAAAATCTAAAGGTAAGCCTAAAACGGTTGTTACACTGAAGATATATATCTGAAAATTACTCATGGATGCACTTCTAAAAGGTTCGACTTCAAGCAAAATAGAAATTTTATATCTAATTGGCTCCACTCGCTGACGGCTTTTTAATTTAGGTTTCGCTGACTAAATATACATGTATATTCTGTTTGCTTTTTCATTAATTAACACACGCATACGTATGAGGGTGACCGGATTATTATACGAAATACCGAAGAATTAAAAAGTAAACAAAAAGGAAGAAAAACGTAAACAGACCCCCCCCCCCCCCCCCAAGAACTCGCTTCTGATTACATGACGCACCGACAGTTCTGCTGGGTAAAGTAATACAGAATGTTTTTTTGGAAAGTAAATTAAAATATAATTAAAATGTGTGTAAAAGTATAACAGATTTTTTTTGTTTGAACACATTTGTCAAATTACCAAATGAAATGAAGAAAAAGTAAATTACCAGTTTTCTAAACATTTAATTCTAGTTGAGAAAAAAAGGACAAATCACTTGGCTAAATGAAAACAACTAATTACACTCATTATCAAACAAAGGTAAAAGCTTTATAAAACTGTTTTTTGTTTGATTTACCTCACAGAAGGCAAAAAAAAAAAAAAAAGTATGGAGCAACTGTAAAGGAAATAAAGAAGTAAAAGTTCATTCTGAAATAACTCTATTTCCACTTATGTTACAAAGCCCACGAATTTAGAATGATTTATAAGCAAAAGGCTTGGTAGCTATGATTAATGATGCATAAAATCATTTGTAACAGCTAACAAAATTAATTGCATTTTATTAACGATATCAGTAACACAAGAAATAATTTATTATACCAAAGCAGAAACATCATTTAATATTTCGAAGCCCACTCTAAGTAAATTCCGAATTATTTTGGGAGTAAAAACTGTTGCAGGAGCAGAAGACATTAAAACCCTTCATACCTTGTTGATGTAATCTTCCTCAGATACCGTTTTCTTTCATTTTTTCCGATGCTTCTGCGCCATCATCAATTTTAGCGAACCGTCGAAAGAGATTTCTGTCGTAAGGAAATGTGAGATTTCGAGAACGCTTACGTATTAAATTTGAGATTTTTTTCCCTAGCAAGAGGAAAGTGCATTAGAAAAATTAGAGTCTTCAGCTATCTGCTATTGAAATTTTAGATCTTCAAGGATATTTTAGGATGTTTGTACTTATGAAGTATTAATGAATCAAATTATTGAGGTTTGGTTGTAATATCAAACATTTGATGTCTATCAACTGTTGAAATTTTATATCATCAAGGACATTTAAGAAAGTTTGTGCTTAGAGATATTCATGAATAGAACTATTAAAGTTTTTTATAACATCAAATATTTGATGTCTCTGAGGGAACAAACATTTGCGTACGATGATTGGAGAGAACATACGGGAAATCAAAATTCAAATACAAATAGTGTTGAATATTTTGACAAATATTTAGGAAAAATATTATCAGTCAATGAATAAACTGTACTGAAATATTAAATATTACGTACTGAATTCGAGATTTTTTCCCCAGCAAGAGGAAAGTGCATTGGAAAAATAAGAGTCTTCATCTATCTGCTATTGAAATTTTAGATCTTCAAGAGGATGTTTATACTTAGAAGTATTAATGAATCGAATTATTAAGGTTTGTTTGTAATATCAAACATTTGATGTCCATCAACTATTGAAATTTTATATCATCACGAATATTTAAGAATGTTTGTGCTTAGAGATATTCATGAGCTGAACTATTAAGCTTTTTTATAATATCAAATATTTGATGTGTGTGAGGGAACAAACACTTCCGTACGAAGATTGGAGAAAACATAAGGAAAATCAAATTCAAATACGACCTAACATTTCGACCAATTTTTATGAAACATATTATCAGTTAATGAATAAACTATACTGTTATATTAAGTATGGGTGAATTTGTGTTTAAGGATGTTATTGCTTGCTTCCAGGCATTAATGAACCATTAAAGTTTGTAATAGCAAACATTCTGATGTGTCTGAAGGAACAAACGTATACGTGCCGTACGAGGATAGAAACAAAGATTCGAGAAGAGAGAAATCAATTGCAAATAATCTTGATTTTTTATAGCAACCTTTAAGAAAATTATTATAGCTGAATTAATAAATTGTAATGAAAAAATAAATGCGGATGATTTAACATTTATGGATTCTTGAGCTTCAAGATATGAATGAACTAGTACTTAAGGATGTTAGTACTTATAGAGATTAATGAATTAAACAATTAAGGTTTGCTTACAGCAATATCAAAACATTTTGATAAATCTAAGTGAACATACGTTTATTCGTTTATATTAATAGTAATCAATAAAATCATTAAAATTAACATCAGACACTTTGATTCCCGATTAAATATGGATATATTAGAATCCTGAAGTTTTTTCAACCATGCTACAATGTTTCCAGTAATATCACTGACTCAAACTATTAACTGTAGTATTAAAAATTATAACTAAATATTTCTTCGTCAGTTAATTATGAATAAATAAAATCAGTAATTGTAATATTAAAAATTGTGGTGTCTGTAATGGAACAAACGTTCACTATTGTGTTTTTAAATTACTCTTTCTTGCAACCTAGAAACTGTGTACTTATACAATGTCCCCTTTTCTTTTAAATTACTATTGTTGCTTTTATTTATTTCTTTATTCATTGCAATTTTTTGCTTTTAGAAAAGAGAGCTAAGGAAAATGTTTTTCCAGCAGACAAAATGTCATCAAATACCTAAAGAAGGTATTGTGGCGTTTGATATGAAATTAGGAGATTCCATTGCGTCTAATGTAAATTAGTTCCTGATAGTAATTTCGGAACAATTATTGTTAGCTCATAGCTTAGATGTATAATTTCATAAGAATAATTGTTATCAATTTCAACATAAAATAATGCCTATTTCCAGTGAAAAGAGCACTTAATTTTTAATCAGTTAATTCTTACATTATTGGTTAGCCTTTTTAGTTTATTGCCGTTAGAAATGCGAGAAAATAAAGTTTACTGCTGGGTTTTTAAATTACTTTTTCTTGTAACTTAGCAACTGTATTCTTAAATAATTGACTATTTTGTAAGCAATTTATCGTCTTTAGAAGAATTATAAAAAAAGAGAGTTAAAAAAATAAAGAATATTTCTCAAAACTATCTTTCCGGGAGCCAAAATATCATCAAATACCTTAAAAATCCATTGCGGCTTTTGATATGAAATTTGGAGGTTCCATTAGATCTAGGGTAAATCAGTTCCTGACAGTTATTACGGAACATGAAATGTTAGTTCATAGCTTAGATGTAAAATTTCCAGTTGTAAAAAAATTACGAATCGATATTTTTTCGATTTCCTCTCTGCAACAAAAGCACTAGACTCATTAAATGAGAAGGAGCTCTCTCACAAATCAGAGAGGGAACGAATGAATGAGAAAATAAAGAACTAAATTTGAAGGAATGGTACATTGCGGTCTGGTGTGATTTGTACGGTTATTTCAGGATGAGGTTCTTTAAACATTGAGCGTTGGTATTGTTTTTCGCTTTCGGCTTAAGGTATTGCTAGGGAGAGAATAGTGGGGGGGGGGGGGGCATTTAGGGTAGTCTCTGTAATTATTTCCTCCGAGACTTTGAGTTCACTTAAGCAGGTATTTTCACAATTTAAATTGCTGCTCTTTAATCTCAGGAAGCATTTTAGAGAATGGCCGAACTAAAGGAGAAAGAGGAAAATAATTTATGAAATAATAGCAGTCGTATATTTGGTTTATATATTTCAAAGGCCGGAGTCATTTGGTCGTATAATTTAAATTCAAATGAGATGAATCGTAAGTTATGGTACTATGCAATTTGGCCTACATTAGTGAGGAAGATTTTTAAAACCAGAGATGTTTTTCTCTTGCACTTGCAGTACCAAAAAAGGCAAGATGTCCCTAAAACCGCGAATATGATTTTAGTATAATACTACAAAATTCGTTATTTCAAAGAATTAAAATTCAATCAACTTACAGTTCATTTTAACAAGTTCTACCTTTTAAAATATATTTATATATAATTTTTTTTACTCACTGCAAAAAATGAACTATTGTTTTTACAGTATAATATTGGCAGCTGTGGTTTCAATTTAAAACTGCAAAATGCACAGTAATAAACTGTAAAACTAGCATTTTAGTTTCTTGCTGTAATGTTAGCAATTTGACAGTTTATTGCCGTAAAATTTAGCTGCATACACTGTAAAAACTACAGTATAATACTGGTAGCAGAGGTTCCAGTTTAAAACTGTAAAATGTTCGGTAATAACCTGTAAATTTAGCAATTTTACAGTTTATTACTGTAAAATAGCAATTTTACAGTTTAGTCCTGTAATATTAAAAATTTTACAGTTTATAACTATAAAATTAGATGTATTATACTGTGAAAACAACATTCATTTTTTACAGCGCTGATAATTGAATACAGAAATATGTAATGAATCTTAATTTATGAGACTATGCACTTTGGTTTCATTAGTACAATATTTGGTGAAAGTTAATGATGATAATTTTAGTTCTTGCCCATACAGTAACAAAAAAGGTAAGATGTCTTAAACACAATGAGTAAGATTTTAATATAATGCTGGAAAGTTTATATCTTTTTTACGAATTTAAATACAATCAACAAACAGTTGTTTTTAAGAAGTTAAAAAATTCAAAATGTTGATTTATTATTTTCTTACTAATAATTGAATAAAAATGATTTTTATTTTGTTTTTGAAATATAAAAATAGCTGTTTTTACAACACTTGTTATTTATATTACTTTTTTACTTCAGGGAACTCAATTTTGAAAGTTGCGTAGTTTAATACCCAAGCAGTAGTTGAGAATATATCAATTTTTAAAATGCACCATTGACTTGGGTTGTAGTCAATGCTGGTGAATTTTTCATACGAAAAATTGCTTTTCTATGAAAGTGAAAACTAGAAAATTTTTATTTACTGACTATATTTTATCCAGCTTTGCACAAACATAAAGTTTTTTAATCAATGTCATACGAAGGGCCTAGACAAGGAAAAAAAATTCAATTAAAGATTACCAAGTTCCATTCAACACAACTCATTCTGAAAGTACTAATAACCAATCGATCGCTGAACATGGGAAACTCTTACAGAACCGCTTCTTAAATATCAGAGATTGTTCCGTGAATTATTATTACTATTATTGTGACAATTATTTTTGAATAAATTTTTCAAGTAACTTTTCGATAGTAAACTTTGTTTTCTAATTGAAGGGGCAAGTGGATAAAGGTGATATGTGACAGTCGATACATACAGAAAAATGCGAAAATCTCTAGGTTATTTTTAGAAAACTAAGATACGTCTACTAGTCACAGAAATGGTTGGTAACAAAGAATATGAACCCGTTTTACCCGTTGAGAAAACTCCATTAAAAAAATAACACAATATTTTTTTTAAAGCTTTTTCCAGAAATTTAAAAAATTGTCCCATTTCACCTTTATCCACTTGCCCCTTCAATTTTTAACTCTTGAAATCTGTTTAAAATTGAGTATTACTGCTGTACAAATGTTTGCAATTAAATTCTAAGCATAAAGTCTTAAAAGAAATTCATTTTGTATATTGTACCGAACGTAACCAAACTGTAACATGCCTTATTTATGATAAATTTAAGTCTCAGGTATTACAATACATGCATATAAAAATAATACACTAGCTTGTTGCAGAAATAAAGTTTTCAGAAACTAGACCAGCTTTCGAGACGTGCTTTTCTGTCAAAGAATTGTTTTTCTATAAAATTGAGAAGTAAACAATTTTCTTTTGCAAAGTAGATTTCATCCACCTTTGCACAAACAAAAAAGCTCCTTAATCAATGCCAAATAAAAGAATCATAATTTAATATTCAATCATTGTCAATGTAATACGAATAAACTAAAGCAAATACTAAATTGTAGCAGAAATTTTTTTTACGGAAACTAGACAAACACTTGAGACATGCACATCATTCAAAAACTTGTTTTTCAATGAGAACTTGAAAACTACGAAATTTTTATTTACAAACTACATTTTACCACCTACCTTTGCACAAACAGGGAAGCTCCTTAATCAGCATCAGAACACATAGTTTAAGACTCGAGCACTGTAATACAAATAAACCGAACGTAAATATTAAATTGTCGCAGAAATAAATTTTACGGAAACTAGACAAGCATTTGAGACATACAGATCATTCGAAAATTGTTTTTCAACGAGAACTTGAAAACTACAAAATTTTCATTTACAAACTACATTTCACCCACCGTTTGCACAAAACAGGAAAGCTCCTTAATCAGCGTCAGATAAAGGAAGCAGGCACCTGACAGGAAAAGAAATTTTCAATTAAAGATTACAAAAGCCATTCAACATAACTCATTCTGAAAGTAACAACCAATTTGAGCGATGAAGATGCGAAGCTCAGGAGCGGAACCGCTTCTCAAAGATCGGGGATTGTTCCGTGAATTATGAAAAGGTGACAAACCCCACCTAGTTTATAGGACAGAGAAAGTTGTGGTACTGTCAGAAAGAGGAGATTGCATGCCAACACTCATTATTTATGAGTATTTCGCAGAAAAATTCAAATCGAAAGAATTCCCTGAGCGCAACCAGTGACAAATGGAGATAAGCGTTTTAGATACGCAAAATTGGAAATTGGCAGTATTGATAAGTGTCGAAAAGAAAGTAGTTTATTGCATTCGACCCCCTTTTC
>JAXGGA010024233.1:0-12368 GCA_038373865.1 Uloborus plumipes
ATTTATTATTGCTAAAATTAGCAATGTTACACTGTTAAAAATTCAGGAAGCTTTTATGGTAAATGTTACTGTAAAATGTAGCGTTTACAGTACAGAAAAATTTTACAGTAAATTATAACCATAAAAAAATTGCGATTGCAGCGCCAATTGCTCACCACGTGATTTACTGTGAGATGCACTTGCACATGACACCCTATTTCCGCTCTCCTAATGTGTCTCATCTGATACCATGGATAGTTAAGCAGTGTGAAAATATTGGGTCTCGGGTTCGATCCTTGTCGTTCGTATCTCGCGCTTTTCAATTCTCGTTTTCTCTTCCTTAAAATTTCAGTGAAAAAATATTTTACGTTAAAAGTTACTGGCAACATGGATGAAAGTAACTTTTACAGTAAAATTTCGGGAAAAATTTTAACAGTGTACAGTTTATTGCCATAAAATTAGCAGTATTATACAGTGAAAACAACATTCATTTTTTTTTACAGTGTATGTAAACATGCACATTAAAACGATTAATTGTTATATAGTTTCCCAAGTAGCATCAACTCGTCGGATTTTACTCGGCCGATCAACAAACTCCTCGTAAACTGATCCTGTAACGCACGATGACATCGTTCCGATCAGTATCCGAGCACGGTTTTCGATGAGCTACTTTTCATCGGAAAGCGATATCCTTCCGATCAACTTTCCCAATGAAAATAAGCCGAGCTATATTCCATCGGAAAACGATATCCTTCCGATCAAGTTTCCCGATGAAATTCCTCGGCACGGGACTGTTCTGCTCGTAAATTGCTCCAAATCTCATCGTATTCTCATCGGATTTTGCTGCTCGGATTCTGCTTGGCCAATGAGACATATTGGATCATCGGCCGATGAGAATTTCATCGGGTTTCGATGAATGGCCGATCATCGACCGATGAGATGATGCTGCTAAGGTTGTTATTATGAAAATTTAAAAATCGATTTCATAAAAAGTTGCTTAGCTTGCAGAAAAATTATTCGTTTATAATACTTTAATAATAAAGAATAAAATACTAAAGCAATATCATAAAATATTATAGCAGGAAATTATAGTCCAGAATCAAATCACATTTAATTTAATAACTAAGTCTAAATTAATAATATTCATTGCGCTAATAGAATGATCAAAGAAAAATAATATTGTTAAAAGTGAAGAAAAATGCGCTAAAAAACAAATTATTACCATTTTCCCTGTCAAGATTCCCATTCCACCAACCACAATTGACATTTCTATTTTCATTCAAGAAAAACAATACTTTGAATTAGATTTACACCGTTAAGAAAAAGACTAATGGACATGAACAACATTGCATTGAAAGGCAACATCTGAAGCCAAAAACCAGATAAAAAAGGCTAGTACCTATAATTGAGGAGGAAATGAAAAGATTTCTGTTGCTCCATTTTTACAGGGTATTATTCGTAAGCCCTATGTGTCAATTCTTTGATCAAAAAAGGCAACTTCAAAATGATATTTCGTACTACGCAATAATCTATTTATAGCATTTCAAAGATAATAAAGAACAAAATTAAAGATACAAATATATCCTTTATTGGCACGTTTCTCTCAGATATACTAGTTCACGGGCAAGGGCTTAATTTCTTAGCGAATTTTTGGTACTATCAACATGTCTTATTCATTTGCATTTCCTCTACTTAGCCTCTCAGGGTAATCGGTCGGTTGAGTTATGTGCAATGACTTTGAACATCATTATTGTTATTTTAAAAAATGAAGGACAATGAAAATTTTCAATAACTAATCATTATTGTGAAAATTCATCACAAAGATGGAATTACTAATTAATTATTGTTATTATTACTGCCTTGTTGGAAATGTAGAGGAAGTGAAGTATTCGCAAAACGATTTGAATTAAAAGTTGACCTGAATTTTCATTTTTTTACTAGAATGGTCGATCTTTTTCGGTACGTCTGTATATGCAAATGTACGTACTAGCATACGGATAATCTAATGTCCATTTTTGAACATTCCTGAGTTAAATATCACAACCCGTTAATCATGACGTTCATCATGACAAAATAATTATCTTCTTGTGAAGGCTGTATTTACGAATGTAATATGTATCTATCCCACATCACTCAAAAAAGGTGGGGTGAGTTCTGGTAAGTGCGTCCACGGGGTAAGTGCGTCCACTGGGAATTATATGAACACTATCCTGAAATGACTTCTGAAACACATCGACCGTGTTAGATAACTGTCTAATGATAATTTCAACAGGTAGAATTCAGGCCTGGATTCAATAGACGAAACACAATCACAGACAACTTAAATGTCTTCAAAAAAACTCTAAAGTAAAGATTGAGAAGGTTTTGTTTCAGTTTCTCTTGTAGTCATACCAAGCAATTGAAGTCAAGAAATGCAAGTTGTTTCTTTTGAGTAATAGCTACTAATAACATGCATAGGGTATTTTGATCAAATACTCTAACTAAAATTTGTTTATATGACGGTACGCACTTTCCCTTTCTTTAAAGTAAGGTGGGGGTAAGTGCGTACCATTATGATGGGGCAAGTGCGTACCACTATCATGAGGAATATGCGTACTATTATGCGGAGTAAGTGCGTACCATTATGATGAGGCAAGTGTGTACCATTACGTGGAAAATCCGACTCTCGTAATTCACCTTTAATTTTGCTTATAACTCTTTTATAAGCTGATTATAAATCCGACGTCATTTCCATCAAGTATTTATATTTACATTGAATGCGGCATAAGATTGCAATTTTATTCATTACCTCACAAATATATTGGCTTTTAGATATCAGTTAGTAAATTTTTTGTTGAAAATAACGATCATAAGCTATACTTAATTTAAACCAGAATGACAAATGAAGCAATGAAATTAAGTGAAACACTAAATAAGGAACCAACTGATTCAAAAAACGAAGGTGGAGTAATGAATAAATTATATTTAAGAAAATTAAGAACACCTTGTGAAAAACTATTTCAATGTACAAGAAAAAAAAGTACAAGTATCATTCATGATCAATTATTTTTTTTTTTTTTTTTGCTCTTTATTTTGTGTTTTTTCTTACTGCTGCTGATTCTAATAAGAAAAATATTTAAAACCATATTTATTCGAAAAAAAAAACGAATTGTTCACTCAGGTCACCGAACGATCTACCATATAAATATAATTACACGGGTACGCACATACAACAACGCTATTGGACGCACCTGTCTCATCTTACATTTAAGAAGACCATGGCATAAACACAGACTGATTAATGTATGAAACTAAAATAAACTATGTAGACTATAAGTGATTATTACTAAATAAAAACAACTTACATTTGCTCACTTGGTCTAATTAAAGGGACAAAGGAAGAATCACAGACACAACACTCTCAATCTTCAAATCACAGTTGTTCGTAAGACACGTGGGATATCACTGATTGCGTTTCATCCATGCAAGCAACTGCTGATCTCTAGAATTAGGAATTATCCCAAGGCAACTACCTAACATATTTAATATGTGCCAGAAGTTTTTTCCTGTTCATATTCACATAATTTAAGGTGGACGCACTTACCCCGCTAGGTGGGGAAAGTGCGTACCTTAGAATAGGTGTCATAAACCAGGTCACAAAACCTATGCTTATGGTTTATTTGACATATTATATGATTGAAAATCTTAGTAAAGGATCTGGAAAGAAAACTAAAAAAAAAATTGTGAGTGTACAAGAATTTTCAACAGGGCAGCATCCTTGAGAACATGAACTTTGAAAAAAAGGGTACGCACTTACCAGAACTCACCCTATCTTAATGTGCTCCTCTCTTTTTAGTTGAATTCCAAAAGTGATGTTTACACATTTCAGGTTAAATTGGTGCTATTTTCAATGCCGAACAAACTAACATCATAAGTTACAATCATTTGGTTACCAAGCTGGTAACAAATTTGATGAAAAAATGTACAGCGTGGTGCGTTTCTGAAAATCTTTGATAAAGAAGCATGAGTTAAAATGAAAACTCATAAGGCTTGAAAAATAGAAAGCTTTCAACTTATAAGCAATTTTACGACAAATGTGCAAACTTATACTTAATGGTTACTCAAAAGTCAAGTTGCAATTGGGCAATTCCATCGTTACAGACGTAACAATGGCAGACTTTGAACACAAATAATTCTGGTTTGAGCTGATGGAAGTCTTCAATTTGTTTTCCTGTAGTGTAACTTGATGATGTTTATGCTACATTAAATTTGCGTGCATATTGCTTAATTACAAAAAAATACAGAAATTAAAAACTGCCTGTTACAGACGTAATTCACAAACAGCAAAAACTCGACTATGTCATACAACTTACAATATTCCTCTGAATTATACGGAAATTTTGAACTTTTTTTTAATACGTGTTCCAGAGACTTCAAGCTTTCTAAAACCATAAAGATTGTGTGGATTTTGACTGCCGAATTTGTGAAAAAAATTCATAAACTTGTTACGGACGAAACAAACTGGTGTTACAGACGCAACATCTCTGATTTGAAAGTAGAAAACAGTATTTTAAAGCAGGAATAAACAAAGATTTTTGGGCTAAAACAATACAGTAGCATTAATTAACACATTATTTGAATATTTTAAGTTATACTGTAACAGTTTTAGAAAATTTGGGTAAGTCTGAGGGAGTTGAGAGTATATGCCGATATGTCAAAATGTAACAATAAATTAATGCATCTTAAGACAATTATTTCCAAGAAAGATTGACACAAGAAAAGTTTAGAAGGGCCTTCACACAAATTTATTTATTTGTATTCTTAAAATTAATGCATAATAGGGCTGCTACATAAAAAAATCGGGAAAAGTAAATTCCTCCCTGGAATCAGTGATTGGTCTTAGGAGAACTTAAAAATTTGAAAATGTTGGATGATATAGCAGAATACTAGTATCAAACTGAAATTTAACCTATTTGGTGACAGTTGGTCAATTTTGATAATTTTTTTTTTTGAAAGAAAAAATGTGTCCTTTTTCGCCTGACGTTTTCAAAATTCGACCGGCATTTTCGCAAATAAATTTCAATTCCATGCCGACATAATTAAAAATTTCAAAATCAGAAGGCCAGAAACTTTAGTACTCGTACCATATTATGATATATACATGTATTGCTCATCCTGTGCTTTTTACCTATTTAATTGGAAATTTACTTTTGCTACAGACGTAACATAAAGCCATTGGTTATGTCCGAAATGTTACGTCTGTAACAGCATTAATTTAAAAACTAAATCAGTTGCAATATTTTTAACTATGGTGGGCAATTGCTCTAAGAATTTGCCGAAAGGACCATCAAGGGTTTTTTTTTAATTTTGATTTTTTAGGACGTAATGACAACTTTTGCTTCCTTTTTGTTACAGACGTAAGATCAAGATTCCTTTTTTCAAACTTCAACTACACCATTTAGATCAATTCAAAAGAAATTAACGAATGCATATTATTATAGTACCGTCTTAGTAGTTAAAATTGTGCTACAAGTAGTTATTTTTGTTTTTATTTTTCGATGAGAAATATGCATTTGAAAATGCGTTTTTTCTTTTTTTTTTTGATTTTTACAAGTTCGTGAATATCGTACTTCCAACTAAGAAAACAAGTATTATTCTAACTCTCACCAAAAAACCAATGCAGGATTCTTAAAATATACGTTTGAAATGCTTAAAATGATGTATAACATAGCAACATAACTTCAATATGAATTTTTGACCAATTGGTGTCACTTTTCATGGAATGGCCCAATTGTAAATGATGTTAAGTCAAGTGTCCTTTCTTCTTTATAGAACTATCGAAACAACAAAACCTTCTTGAAATTCGAAGATAGAACACGTAATCTACCACTTTCATAGAGTTAACCAAAGAAAAACATCGAGTTGTAAAATCCGTTGCCTGTAATAAACAGAATTCTGAAGGCAAAATGTCAAAGAACCTTAAATGTGAGTGACATTTCAAATGTATAATTCAGTGTTCCCAAATGTAACATAAAAATGATCCTTTCCAGAAAACCCATTCATCTGTTGCAACATACAAACAAAGGGGAAAACCCTGCTATCTTTGATGACACGAAACAAAAAGGTAAACAGTCAAGAGAAAAATAAATTGATTAATCCTTTATTTACGCTGAAATTCTATATTCTACTGAGCTTACGAAATTCAACTACACTCGTTAGAGATAAGTCCACGTGAAAACATGGTACTTTTTGAATAAATATTTAACTTGAAAAATGAAATATCAGAATATATTTGAGATTAGAAAAGGAAAAAGAGGTAATACACTGATTTTAACTTTGTACCACAGTTGTTACCACCTCATTTGTACCACCTCAATATATCAGGCTAAAGGAAATGTCATCTCTAAAATCGATTATTATAATTCAAATTTATTAACAAAATGAACGCAATTTACAGCTTGAAAAAACGATGGAAATAGCATAACAGTACCATATTTGGCAAAATTCGAGCGCTGCATTGTTATTTCATGGACAAAAAAAAAATTGAAATCAAGAAATTACTGGAGACGCATTACTAAATGAAGTTCTAAAAGAATATATAGCATAAAAGGCGACAAAATTCACATTTAAACTACCTACAGTAGAAAGCTAATAAATCAACTTCATGGGTTTACATGTTGCAGGCATACATTCTAATAAACCCAAAAACTGTTTGGGGACTGTTTAACATTTTAAACATCAGTTCTATTTTTTAACAGCATTTTCAATTTTTCAACGGACATGCTTGTTTTTTTCCCATAATTGTTTTATGCTAATTACTCATTATAGCATAAATTACCCGTATATGCTTGGTTTACAGAGAAATCTAACACTTCTGCTTGCAGTAATGAATATTATTTAAAAATCATTAGGGTCTTAAATAATGTATTTGAAAGGCATTAACTCTAACTTTATTTTATACGCAATACTACTAATTTACAAGAAAAATGTACATAGTAAATGCCACGTAGTCCTCTTTATACTATTATTGGTGTGCTGACAGTCAATAAATTCTGAAATTGGATAGCTTGAAACATTAACTTAAAAATATCCTAAATATTGATTTGGAGAAATAGCTTACGTAATGTTTCTTATTACATTACTGAAATAAGAAGCAGCATTTCGCTCATATTTAGCAAAACATTGATTTTCTTTCTTTCTATGTTCTCAATTTAACTGCAATGAAATACCACGCTTTACTGATCCTTTTATAAGGAAAATTGTCAATTAACATTACTTATTATTCACACTGAAAATAAAACCTGCATTTTTTAACGATTGGAACTGAAAAATGCTTTTAAATGTATTGCTTTCAGCATAAATTGAACGCAGAATGAACCGTTGATTAATTAGTTTTAAAGCTCATTGTCCAATTTAAAGATATGTAGGGTATTCCAAACTGCTTATTCAAGTTATTTACCATTTCAAAAGAATGACATTCAGATTTTTTCTAGTGAATTGGAATTTGAACCCCTCATTCAATTCAATTGCTTAAAAATAGTTACTGCACAATCCGCGCGATCTCATTATTTAAGATTCATTGATTTTATCATCAGTTTATTTTCATGCGAAAAATATAATTTCTTGAATTAGAATTTGAGGTCCAATGCTTTTTAAGAAAGTTATCCAAACATAGACAATTAACTTATTTGTTTTTTAAGTTATCAAACAGAAGAAAACTTCAATTTTCTTTATGTAATATTCGCTGTCCAATTAAAAGGAGGAATATAACTAATTCTCAAGTAATATTTGATAGATATATTTTAATTAATTTGCTTAAGTTATTAAGATTAACGGAATAATCCCCTCGAAACGCAGTCAAAAAATGTAAAAATGTTCAAACTTTTTCTTTCACTAATTAAGACGTAATACGAATTATATGACGTGACTTATTGTAACATTGGTTAGAGTGTAATTATAATATTTTGTGCTTTACTACATAAGAGATGGATAGACAATTTTATTCCTATTGAAAGCGAAAATATTTCTTTCACGCTGAAAAAAGGAAAGCATACAGTAATATATAGTAGTAACTTCAGTCATAAAATATGCATTTTTAATATTGAGATAGAGAAAAATCATTAAATCAACTTCCTTTTTAAATAGCGTTTGAAAATATTTTAATACCATTGCCAAGTTTGCTTTGGCAGCCGCCAAAGGCGTCATTCTTGGCGTAAATAGGTGAAAGTTATAAACAACTAACTACGCAAAAAGGCAAACTGCAAAAACCACCGAAAGCGTCTAATAATCCCATATTACTAACCTTATTTTTGGAAACAATTGCTTATAAATTCATTCATTTATTATTTCACTTTAGTATTATTACTGAACTCAAAACTTTAAGCTTACGAAATTACACAAAATTTATTCATAAATAGTTTTTAAGTGCTCATTTTACCAATACTGCTATAACTAACTTCTGAAAATAGTTTTGCATTTTTATATTGCACAACGGAGAAATAAAGATTCCATTAAAGCCAATTTGGACAAGATGACACTAAAGCAATCCTATTAGCATTTATATTTCCGATTTGATTTGCTTAGAATTAATATCCACAAATCTCTTTAATTATCATCTAAATTCTCTGCCAATATCTTAGTCCGGCGGCATAGCGAAAGAATTATTCATTTTGAGGTAAAAGCAAAATTTTTTGTTAATTATGTTTTTGGGTCAATAAGGATCATTTTAAGCCACGGAGGCATTCGCTAAGTTACTTGGATCATATTTTATAGCGTCTCAAACTTATTTTACGCGCGCATAGGACTTACAGTCCAGTCATATTAGACATTAAATTCGCACATCATGTTGTAGTTCTAATTTTTTAATATGTTGTTTGGGTCACCTAGGGTAGTGTAAATCTAAGTTTGCAGTTTTCTAAAACTTGTGCTCGTCGCGTAACTCGCGAAAAACTACGAAATTTTCCGACTTTTTCAGTTTTCCCCTTATAACTCCTAAACTATGCAACTTTTGAATAAGCATGTGGCTACCCATTTTAAAGAACACTAAATTTCGAAGAATTTAAGCTCACGTGGTGCTCTGTGAGCCGAATAGTTTAGGAGATATCGTATTTCAAAGAAGGTCATTTTTTGCGAAAAACGCAAAACAAAAAAAAAAAAACAAAAAAAAAAAAAAACATGCTTTAATCACCATTTCGGACCAAATATCGACATAATTCCTACGCTACAAGCAAAAATTGTACATTAAGTTACAGTACATTTAATTGGTTTATTTAAGGCAAAATTGAAGTCTGTAACTTGAATAGTTCTTTTATAATCTCGAAACAACAAATATTTGTTTTTGCGAGAAACCTCGAAATTTTCCGACCTTTTTCAGTGTTTCCTTTGTAACTCTAGCTTTATGCAACTTATGAAAATACATGTGGCTACCTATTTTAAAGAACACTAAATTTCGCAGAATTTAAGCTCACGTGGTGCTCTGTAAGACGAATAGTTTAGAAAATATCGTTATTCGAAAATGTGTCATTTTTTGCAACAAATGAAAAAAAAACACGCTTTAATCATATTTCGGACTGAATAGCAACAGAAATTTCTACTCTACAAGTAAAAAATTGACATTGAGTTGCAGTACATTTAATTGGCTTTTATTTAAGGCAAAATTGAAGTCTGTAAGTTGGATAGTTCTTTTATAATCGCGAAGCAACAAATATTTGTTTTTGCGAAAAACTGCTAAATTTTCCGACTTTTTTCAGTGTTTCCTTTGGTACTCTAACTTTATGCAACTTATGAAAATACATGTGCATACCCATTTTAAAGAACCCTAAATTTGCAACAGTTTAAGTTCTAGTATCGCTCTGTAAGACGAATAGTGTCGGAAATATCATACTTTGAAAATAGGTCATTTTTTGCGAAATTAAAAAAAAAAATGCTTCAATCGTATTTAGGACCAGATATCAACATAAATTCCAACTCTACAAGTGAAAAATGGACGTTGAGTTACAGTAAACTTAATTGACTTTCATTTAAGGCAAAAAATAAGGCTGTAAGTTCAATAGTCCTTATACAATCGCGGAAAAAACAATCATTTGCTCTTGCGAAAAACTGCAAAATTCTCCGAATTTTTTCGGTGTTTCCTTTATAACTCCTAAACTACGCAACTTTTGATGGTACATGTGCTTACCCAATTTAAAAAACATTAAATTTGCAACAATTTAAGCTCTAGTGACGCTCTTTAAGACTAATAGTATAGGAGTTATGAATGAAACACTGAAAGCAGTCGGAACATTGAGCAGTTTTTCGCGAAAACAAAGTGACGATATTGAAAGTACTTTTGAACTTACAGACTTCTTAACTTTTCTGAAAACAGACTTAAAATTTAAAATGTTTTAATTTGTTAACAATCTGGTGTTTTTATTACAAAAGCAGGATTTGAACATTTTGAGGGTTCATCTCAGCGGGTCTCCTCATTTTCACAACCCCCATTTTTGCACAAAGAAGTGCAAGGGAGACCAGCTTTTCCACAACCGCATCGAGATGTACGACACTTCGTCCTGCAGGCACATGAGATTATTTCCAGACAGGCTACGGAAGCAGGGGGAATCGAAGTCCATTTAACCTGAAAATAATTAGATTTTAGTTGTATTACTACAATAAAACGTTTAAATCAACGTAAAGTTATAATAAAAGAAAAGAAGGTAGGAATACCTTCCAAGTCACAGGAGATTCGCTAGATTTTATCCAGCCATACTCTTGAGGGTCAGGCAGCACAGGAGTTACCTGCAGACTCTTCTTCCATACATGCCCAGCTCGAAATGACGTTCGAAGAGCATGCTGTATTAGTGCGTCCTGAGTTGGGGGAATATTTTCGATTTCCCTTCCTTTAGAGAAGAATCAAGTTTTCCGCACGGCGTTGACGGTATCATCTTCACTGCATCTATCACATAATACTACGACTTACTTTTTCAGCCCAGGAACCATACACAGCATTTCTGCTGGAGTATTAGATTTAAAGAGATTTAAATACTTCGTTAAGCGCAGGTAAAGATTGCCATGCTGACCAAGCCGATCGTTTTCATTTGTTTCTAAAAGACGAAGTTGTGTCACAACCTGTAAAAGCGTAGAACACTTCAAGTCCTGAACACTTTTCTGGACCAAGTCGTTTAGCAATATCGCAGATATCAAAGATTCGGTACGATTTTCCTGTACCTAACTGGCACCACCCACAGCTGATCACATCCCTGGAGGTCTTAAAGAAGCGCAGTGGCCAAGACAACAACATCGGTGTCCACTGTCCTGATGAAAATTCGACTGCAACCATCCAAGTAGCATACTTCGTTTTTTAAAGGTTGTAAAATGGTTAATAACGTTTGTAACAATCGATTAAAAACGTTTATAAAAACGTTTTTTTGTGCTACCTAGGATGTGATGCATATGTATTTTCATAAGTTGCATCAAGTTAGTTACAAAGGAAACTGAAAAAAGTCGGAAAATTTAGCAGTTTTTCGCAAAAACAAATATTTGTTGCTTCGCGATTATAAAAGAACTATCCAACTTACAGACTTCAATTTTGCCTTAAATGAAAGCCAAATAAGTGTACTGAAACCAGGGTTGGCAAAAACCCGGGTTTTTCTACAAAAACCCAACCCACTCGGGTTTTTGTGGGTTTTTCTGGGTTTTCGCGGGTTTTTCTGGGTTTTTGCGGGTTTTTCTGGGTTTTTGCGGGTTTTTCTGGGTATTTGTATTAAAATTCTATTTCTTATGCGGGTATTGATAGAGAATGTATGCATTCCTTCAAATAAAAATATATTTATTTAGTTAAAGTTCTGAATTGCATTTAATCAATGTAAATCAATTAATAATTACTATTATTAACAATATCAATTAATAATATCGTCAACCGAAGTGTAATATTTAATGTGTATATTTAAGAAGCTTTGAACAATGGTTTCAGCTATAAACTTTTATCACTTGTCTTTTACGAAATAGAAGAACTGTTGCAAATGGGCTTTCCTACAAATGCAGGAATATTTAGGGGGTGAAAGTTTCAAAAACTTAAATTTATACCGTTAAAAAATTAAAACCATTTACACTTGTTTATTAATAGGAAATAATCATCTTTTCTCATTAAGTAGCCTGCTTCAATATCTAGTCATGTCATTTGCATGTTTTTATAAGGCATATCTCAATGATAGGTGTGTTTCTGAGATAAGTGAAGTGTCTCCCCCCCCCCCCCTTCTTATTTTCAAAACCAAAACTGATTAATTTACAGATGGGGGAGGGGGGGCGTAATTGATCTTTTTTTTTTTTTTTTTTTTTGAAATAATCTTAAGAAAAAAACTAGGTTAATATTAGAACTTTGCAAGAATTATAATTTATTAATAAATGCTTGGTCGATAATATTTTAATAGTAATAA
>JAXGGA010024234.1:0-12367 GCA_038373865.1 Uloborus plumipes
CCAAAAAAAAAAAAAAAAAAAACCCTGAACTTTTCTTCAACTGTGGGAATATTATCTCGATGATTAAGATTTTGGCGCAGCTTACAAATATCAGACAACAATCGTTTTATTTTAGTTATTTCGTATAAGAAGTAAAGTATTATTACATAGTCTTTGGGGCCAAAACTGGCGTCAGTTGAAAAAATTACCCATAATCTTAGTTATTATAATATTCTTGCAACAAATTCGGCAAGATACCTGTTCGATTGGATTCTTAGTGGCCAATTGTAAGTAGCCGCCGAGTCAGCGCAAACAAATTTTTAAAAATACCGTAAAGTTGTATTTAAAGTTCCATTAAATTGGAAAAAATTGAACCCAATCCATTTATTAGTTGCTACTCTCTTCAAGCGATTACATTACCGATACTCTAAAACACATACTGTCGGCCACGCTCAAACGAATACTGTCGGTTCCAAGAAATATTATTTGATTAAACGGAGAATTCGATTAAGCGGAATCTTTAGCATTGCATCTATGGCATGGGAAATATCCAGTTCCAGGATATTTTATTCGTTTATCCGTTACCCGATTAAGCAGGACCGACAAATTTACGAAACTTGTGAAACTAATTGATACAGTGAACAATTTACTAATAAAGGAATACAATTTATTCTGAAAAAATAATATTTTCACGCAGCAATGCACATTAAGAAACACATTGCTTAAGGATAAATATTCTACTTACAGAACTAAGACTACAAAACGGTTTAAATACAAATCATGATAAAAGCCTGGATATTCCCCATGAAGCTGGAAAAAAAACCCTTCATGATTTGACTTGAGAAAAGCCTTGAACATTAAATACGGAAAGAAGAAATGATGCCCGCAATTTTAGCTTCTGACAGGGAGTTGAGATGATACACTAAATACTGAATTAGTTTGGTCAATGCCTTTTGATTTATGAGAAATATGTACCTTAATTTGGAATGGAAAAGGCGCTATCGATCGAACTTTTTTGAATATCGTTATAAATTATAGCCTATGTGTTATTCTGATGTATAAGCTACATTATGGTAAAAATTTAATCAAAATCCATTCAGTAGTTTCTGCGTGAAAGAGGAACAAACATACATCCATCCATCCATACAAACTTTCGCATATATAATAGTAGTAAAATCTATTCTAAGCAGTCTAGAAATATAATTTATGAAATAGCCACTGGAACACAACCTAATAATGATTTTTTAAAACCCCTCAACTTTAACCCTCAAACAAAAACAGTTTCCAGCATTTTTCCTTCAAGTGTATGTAATTTTGCAGAGCCCAGCAGCAGTGAACTGCAGCCTTCAATAGAGCATGTAGCTTCATTGGATGAGTCATCCGATTCTGAAAATGATATCCAACAATTAGATGCTCTTTTTGCGAGATTAAAGAATGTAAGGAAAAAAATCCAGCTGCATTCAAACCGGCTATTAAAAAAATGGTTATGAATGCCAAAAAATTTGCTGCTACCGATAATGCATTGTTAAATGCAATGCATTATTTCGGTAGGCCCATCTTCCTTGACGTTAAAACAGAAATCTAGGCGTGGGGTTAAAATCCCTATACAACCTACTTCTTTAGCTCGCAGAAAGACATTACTATGTGGCTCTAAAAAAAGAAAAGCAGTAAAACGAAAGGCACCTTTAAAAGAGCACGATTATTCCATTTTTTCCAATGTCTCCAAAAAACAATCTACCCATAATTTAACAAAATGTGTGTATAATAATGTTGTGCTGCAAACAAAGTAATAGTGTGAACAAAACATTTTTTTTTTCACCCTAGAAAGCTAAACTATCGTACAAACTACGAGCCCGTTTTTGGTCTGCAACAAGCCAATCTGCACTGACCATTGAGGAAAGTGCTGTGTTTACTGTGTTGAGGACTTGTAAATTTTCAAATTTGACACAAATATGTTTGTAATGATGTATTTTGACCATTAAAATTCAAATTTGTATACAGGGCCATTCAGCCTTACGTGTGTGACTTTTTGACAGCATTTCTTTGCAAATAACAATAAAAACCAGGACGATATTTTTTATATATTTCTTAGTGGTTGCTGTTGGAGTAATAGAAGATATGCAAAAGTTGTAATGCGGCGTTATTTTTTTCATAGGACAATTTTAAATTTTTTTATAAAATTTTAAATACAGCCTTACGTGTGTGACTCGGAAAATCTGAAAATAAACTATACCTCATATTATTTTGTAATTTCCTGTGAAGTTTTAAAAGATAAATGAACGGTGATTTTTGTGCATGTGTCTAAGTATACTAAGTAAGTATTCCACAGATATTTTTTTTTTCTAAACTTCGTAGAGTAGCAATAAAAAATTTTTAATTTGCCTTACGTGTGTGACACTAGAGCCTTACGTGTGTGACCGCGTGCAGCATGTCTTCATTTTAAAGTCAATTCAACTTCTAAAACTGATAATTATAGCTATCAGCATTATATATGTGTCTGTCTGTCTCTACACCCCTCCCCCTCTTCTAATATTTTTTGAGTGAGCAGTCCAATTTGAACAAACTTTTTTTTGTTCGAAAGATCTCGGCGAGGAGACCTCATTCTCATATTTGCAGGGTGAGGACTCAGTCACCTTTCTCACCTTTTGAAATTTCGGTTACTTTTTGTCACCTTTTGGAATTTTTGTCACCTTTTTAAACCTTTCTTGAAATGTGTTTTAGAAAAGTCTAATTTTGATAAAAAAAAAATTTTGAAAAGTGTGAAGATTCTTTTCCTTGCCTGAAAATAAATAGAATTTTGGGGAAAAAAAAAAAAGAAGCAAAAATCTGTCATTCAACCATTAAAAAAAAGTTTCAACTTTGGCTCATTCACAAGACAAAGCCTTTAGAAGGGGCTTGTTTAAAAGTTTCAAAAAGAAACAAAAAACAGGTGCACCTGTTTCAAGGATACTTGGCAGTCCTTTTTTTTTTTTGAGACGAAATTCAGTTGATGATTTGCATAAGATAGGATTTTCACTCATTCTCTATTGTCAATACTTTTTAGTGAACATTTATGCTTTGTATTTACAGAGAATTAAGAAAAAGAATGCCGATGATTTTGCAATGAGCTATTAAAAATATGAAAAAAAAAAAACAAAATATGTTCATTAAATAATCGTCATTATCTTCACTTCATAATTTCAGGTGTTAATATAATTGATTTTAAAGAAAAATCTTTGAACATAGTTTACCCTGAAAGTTTTTTGAAAATATGTCCTAAAATGATTTATTTTGTTACTTACAGCCCTATCATGTTCATGTTCGGAATTTAAGTTTTTAAAATTAGTATGTAGGCTATTTTGGTAAAAGTCAGAAAAAATGATAATCGTTTTCTGTTTTTTAATTTCTTAAAAATTACTTTTGATCACCTTTTAGTTACTTTTTTGTCACCTTTTAGTCACCTTTGTTTTGAAATTTGTCACCTTTCTCACCTTTTTCAAAGACCATCAGCAGTCCTCGCCCTGTATTTGACTTTTAGATTTGAACAATTTTTCGTTTAACTTTGAACCGTTCAAACAACCTGTTCCCCGTTAACAACTTTTGAGTAAACAGTCCGATTTGTTCTTTTTTTTTTGTTTTAATAATCTCGGCGAGGATTAATAATTCTCACATTTAATATTTTGGTTTGAGCACTTTTTTGTTCAACTTTGAACCGCTCAAACAACTGGTCCCCCGCTAATTACTTTTGAGTTAAACAGTCCGATTTGAACAAACTTTTTTTGTTAGATAGATCTCGGCGAGGACAATTCATTCTCATGTTTGACTTTTCGAATTGCCCCCCCCCCCACGTACCCATTATCTTTCGGATGAATATTTTACTAAATTTGAAATTGGCAAACGGGAAAGTAGGCTCGTTCAGTTCCGGACGGAACCCACTTGTTTAAGATCTGATTTTATTGGACAACGCCGCTAGTAAATAATTGAATTGCAAAGATGTATTAAGAAAATAAAAAATGAAGACGAAATTAATTCTCATTTGTATACGAATTATATAGGTTATTTTAAAATTTATTTATATAACATGTTATGTAATCAGAGGAGATTAACAAAAAAGTTTAAATTAAAAGAATCGGTTCCTGGGAAAGTTTCTCAAACAACCGGACATTTAATCTTGATTTCAGGGCCAATATGCAATATTTTTAGTTGAATTATGTAAAGTACTCCCCCCCCCTCCCTTACATTTAAATGAAAAGACCTGACTCTTAATGTAAACCATTCAAAAGCCTTACGTGTGTGACAGCTTTTAAAGAGCCTCGTTAAAACGTTTCTGCCGAATGGATGAAGATGTAAGTCAAGTTACAGGTGTTATGTATCAAGTTAATTTATGATATGAGATAGTTTTCTTTTAGTCCCTTAATTAGACCTTGGGGGGGGACTTTTCTTTCTTTTGCCTTACGTGTGTGACCAAAAAAAAAAATAACCTGCATATTTTGAGGGGTTAAAAACTTATGAAACACTTTATTAAAAAAATATGAGATATAATCATACTAAAGAATCTGCGTTCATATTTGATAGTTTTTCCAAAAAAAAAATTGATTATTAGGTGAAAAAAATTCTCTTACATTTTTTCACTAACAATGCATTTTTTTTTTTAATTTGTCTCAATGTTATTAAACAAGGCTAAAATATGAGAAAAGAAAAATTTTATCTCAAAATTGATGCTGGAATCGAAAAGAGTAGATATTTTTTTGTCAAAAATAAGGTTTGTTTTTGTATTATGGGGGGGGGGGGGATTGGTGTTTTAAGACCACTTTTCGTGGAATTGCCCTACAGAAGTATTTTTTATTTAATTAAAGTAAACCATCGTAAAATTTACAATAGTTTAGCTTCAATGTAACTTTTGAACAGTTTAGCTTTCTGAGGTTAAATTATTTTATTGAACTGCAAATTTGATAACATCAAGTAACTCTCATACTTATTTTTTTTAAATTCAAAATACCCTTAACTACAGCAGATATGTTTGGTTTTACTTCACTTATGTTATGTTTAAAAGAATTACCATAAACCTAGTAACAGCTAATGATAGCATTTGCATTTATGAAGGTTTTTTATATATTTTTTCTTTTGAATATAATATAGTACTAATGAGGATTCAGGTTTTAAAAACCTCAAAAATTTTGGCATCGCATCCTGTGGTTGTATTATGAGCTCATAGTTATGATATCCCCGATAAAAAATATTTTGTATGGATTTTTTTGAGTTTTGTCCGAGTTTCCATTGTATATAGTATACAAACATGCTACACCCATTGAAAAATATCTTAAAGTGTCCTTTTTTTTCTTCAAAATCCGATTCACTGTCCGATAGTTTCCTCTTTTGAACCTTAATTTGTTAACTCCTCGTAAAATGTTTTAGTTCGAAGTTATGAAATATATTTGTTGTATTATGAAATAAAACACTACTAATGTGCAAAATTAAGAGAATTTTCGGATTTATCCAATTATCTCCAGAACTACTGGACCAATATCAATTAAACTTGGTATGTATATACATTGAAACAGTATAAACAAATAACCATCCAACCTCTCATTAGAGGGAACCACAAATCCTAATAACCATTTAGTCCAGTAACCTAGTATATCGTAAGTTGCATCAAATGGTGGTAGAAGGTTTCTTTTTTTTATCTTACTTGGGATGTGACCAGGATGAAAAATCCAAGTTTTCGACCTCGGCAGCCTCCCGGATCACTTTTGAAAATCCACAAAACTGCTAATTTTTCGCACTTTTTTTGCTTTTTCCCTATTTTGACCATGAAGGAGCCCAGTTTCGGCAAATATCCTATTTACGCAATTAAACTAAATTAAATTTACTACACTTTGAAAAAAAAATGAAGTTTCTAGCTATAATAGTTTTTCAGATACAGCTTTCCCAAGTTTCGCAAATTTTCAAAATTTTTAAATTTTTAACGAATTTTTATGTTTTATTATGTGCTAGCCACCAAGGCGGCAAGTGTAGCCACCACGGAGGCCACCCTGACCTCCCTAAATTGTAAAAACCGTCTGCGGTGGGTTGATGTGCACCGCCTTTGGCGGTGTACTTTGGGTTTTTAGCATAGCGCACTTCTAGAACTATTTCATTCTCAACACTGCACTTCGGATAAGTTTGGACCACTCTGGAGATGGCAGGGGAAAGCGGAACTGTATTGTGAGAGGGGAGAGGTCACTATTAACAACAAGAGGACTGATAATGAAATACAAAATTTATTTAACAAACGATTTTAACAAGGGTATACAAAAATGGTAAATGAAATTCAAGAAAAACAAAATAAGGATTGGATGAATACTGTCTACGTTTTTTATAACAGTCTCCGATAAGCCTTTGTTGTTTACATTGTGAAACAGGTCCAACTGCAGCGGAGGATTCTGTTGAATTAGTTGACTGGCAGAGCAACGTGTTAAGCGCGGTATTTTCCCTTCCGGACGTACCGAGTTATTGGGAGTTACCATCATAATTTCTTTTTTCGCCGCTAGAGGGCGCTAGTGTTGCAGGGGAGATTTTTGCTGCTCTGAGATAAGTGATTTTTTAATGTAAATCTTTGTTTTTTACTACTTTAGTCTAGATTATTTGAGTGTATTTTATCATATAATTTAGTATTTTTGTGTATTTGAGACTTATTTTTGCTTTATTTGCATTTTTAAAGAGTTTTTCAATGTTTTAAGCTAAGCCTAAAATGTGGTGATTTCTTTGTTGTTAAGTCTGTGTGCTTTGTTGGGTGTAGCAATTTAGTTTATTTATATTTACTGCTGTTTTAGTTTTCTGCATTCTATGTATCTTTAAACTCAAATGCTTTTCTATTTTTATTATTAGTATTTATCCTTCAATTTTGCATTTTGTCTCTTTTGTATTGTCTTCATAAGTGGATTATTTTGAGTTAGTATGGGTGTTATATGCATTTGGAAAGAGGTTAAGAGTGGGAAGGGGAGCAACAGGTGGATTTCTTGTGACCTATGTCACATGTTCTGCCAGTATGAGGGAAAGGAGGAGTCAATTAGTGAGCTGGATTATATTTGCACCAAGTGTGCTGAGCTCTCTGAATTGAAACATAGCATGACCATTTTGCAGGCCCAAATAGCCTTAGGTTGTGGGATAGAGGAGGATGAGATAAGCACTCCAGATGGGAAGGGGGAAATTACTAAAAAGGATGTGGGCATTAGCTGTGAGTTAGTTAGTAGGGATGTTCCAGAGGTGAAGGGGAAGTTATTAGTAAGGAGACGGACTGGGAAATGAAGGGGGTAATTTTGGGGGACTCAATGGTGCGCGAAGTGGGAAATTCAATCGGGAGGGTAAAACGTAAGGTGGCTAGGTGTTGTTTACCAGGGGCTCGGGTGAAGGATGTAAATAAGGTTGCAGAGAAGAAGGGGACATTTCATAAGGAGGATATAGTTACTTTGTGGGTGGGAACCAACGATGTAGGCCATAGTAATAATGAGGAGTTTAGGAAAGAATGGAATTCCCTGTTGGACAAAGCAACTAACTGTTCGACCAGTGTCCAAGTGGTTGGTTTGCTTCCCAGGTATGGAGTGCACAGGAGCTGGTTGAATCAGCGGGCTAGGTGCATGAACCTGTTACTAAAAGAAATTTGCCAAAAGCGCGGTGTCAGGTTTGTTGATGTGTGGAGTCATTGCAAGCGTGATTGGATTGGTAGGGATGGCCTGCATCTGAGTTCTATAGGGGTCAAAATGGTTAGTGGTTTGGTTTTAGAGGCTTCTGAGTCAAAAAACTAAGTTGGAATGGGGGGCATGGTTCAAGGAGCAGTTTTCAAAAGAATGCAAACTCTTTAGGTTTTATTAGAAATAGTAATAGGGAGACGAATAAGAGCAGTCATTTTAACAATTTCGATTCAAGAAATCGCAAGGGGTTGAATAAAAGCAAGTTGGGCATGCTTAAGGTTCTTTATACCAATGCTCGCAGTATTAGGAACAAGATGGAAGAATTGAAAAGCATAATTATAGATGAGAAGTTGGATATTATTGGAGTTACCGAGACATGGGCTACCAAAAATGATGATGATTTATTGTGTATTGCTGGGTATAATTTGTTTAGACAAGATAGGGCAGGTAAAAGAGGTGGTGGGGTTTTGTTTTATGTTAGGGATACTTTAACTTGCAATGAATTGGCAATAAATGACAAACCTAATGATATTGACATGGTTTGGCTAGAACTGATGAGCAGTAAGGGTAAAAAATTGCGTTTGGGTAACATTTACAGGCCACCTAATCTAAGCCAGGGTCAAGATGAAGAGATGTATCGTATTATTAGAGACATGTCGAGTAAGGGACCGGTAATTATAATGGGGGATTTCAATTTTCCGGGCATTGATTGGAATAATTCTTACCCCAATAATAGTAAAGAAGAGGAATTTCTAAAAGTAATTGGTGACTGTTTTTTAGATCAAGTTGTTTCTGGGGGAACACGGCAGGATGCTGTTTTGGATCTAGTTTTCTGCAATGTTGAAGGTTCTGTTCAGGCATTATGTGTAGGGGAGCATATTGGGGATAGTGACCACAACAGTATTAGGTTTGGGATTAAGTTTGATATGCACAAAGACAAAAATTTTAGGATTGTGCCTAATTTCAGAAATACTGATTTTGTCGCACTCAGGCAGAGTTTGAAAACAGTTTTTTCATCAGGTTTGGACAATAGCGAGGTAAATCTGCAGTGGACTGAGTTTAAGGAAAAACTAGCAAAAACAGTTGGGGATTATGTTCCTTTTAGGAGAAAAGGGGTAAACACTAAAATTTGGCCCATGTGGTTCACTAGGGAAACTAAGGACGCTCTAAACCGTAAGCAAGCTGCTTTTCGTCAGTTAAAAGAAACTGGTCACAGCGCAGATAGGCTACAGTATTGTGAGGCTAGGCGTAGTTTTAAGTATTTGGTACGGTTTCAGAAAAGAGAATTGGAACAAAAGCTTGCAGATAATATTGACAGGAACCCAAAGGGGTTTTTTGCTTACGCAAATTCTGGGAAAGTTCGAAATAGTCAAATTGGGCCACTGGTTGATGAGCATGGAAATTTAATTCAGAATGATGGGGATATTGCTAATGTTCTAAATGACTTTTTTTCCAGTGTTTTTAACGATAACTGTATCTCAACAGTTGACACAAGTAAGACACAAGCTACTCTACAGCTTGAGGATTTTGTTTTTTCTAGGGAGGACGTTTTACTTCATTTGAAAAAAATTAAAACAACTAAAGCTCCGGGACCAGATAATATTTACCCAAAAATTCTAGTTGAATGTGCTGAGGAATTAGTAGATACTATTGTAAAAATTTTCAATGCTTCGTATAACTCAGGGACAGTGCCAGAGGACTGGAAACTGGCTAACATTACGCCACTCTTCAAGAAAGGGTCTAGAGGTAATGCAGGAAATTATAGACCTGTCAGTCTTACTTCAGTGGTTTGCAAAATTTTTGAAACTTTATTTAAAATTAAGATTATGGATTTCTTAGAAAATAATAGTCTGTTGACTAGTTTGCAGTATGGTTTCAGGAAAGGTAAATCGTGTGCTACTAATTTATTACATTTTTATGACAAGGTCACCATGGCTTTAGATAACAAAAAGTGTGTAGATATTGTTTACATTGATTTTCAAAAAGCTTTCGATAAGGTGCCGCATGTTGCACTACTCAGTAAATTAGCTGATATAGGAATTGGAGGTAAAATTTTAGTTTGGGTTAGGAATTGGCTGACAGGAAGGAAACAAAGAGTAGTTGTAAGGGGTAATCATTCTAAATGGAGTGAGGTTTTAAGTGGGGTTCCCCAAGGATCAGTTTTAGGTCCACTTTTGTTTATTATTTTTATGAATGATATTCATGAAAATGTTTCTGGAAACATGAATTGTTTTGCTGATGATGTCAAAGTTATGGGGGTTGTAGAAAATGATGAACAAGTAAATCAGCTGCAAGAGGATTTGGATCATATTACTAAGTGGGCAGACAAGTGGGGCATGGCAGTAAATGTTGGGAAATGTCAAGTGCTGCATTTAGGTCATGGGAATAAGCATACAAGCTATTATTTACAGGGTTCAGTCATTAGTAAGGCAGAAAATGTTATGGATCTAGGTGTCTTAATAAATCAAGACTTCAAGTTTAGTCAACAGTGCAGCATAGCTAGTAACAAAGCCAATAGGATGCTTGGGTTTATAAATAGATCTATTTCAAACAAATCAAAGAAGGTTCTTCTGCCTTTATATAGAAGTTTGGTAAGACCTCATTTAGAGTATGCTGTTCAGTTTTGGTCTCCTTACCTTAAGAAAGATATTAATTTATTGGAAAGGGTACAAAGAAGGGCTACAAAGTTAGTGAATGGACTTTCTAATTTAGACTATGATTCCAGACTTAGAATGCTTAATATGTATAGTCTTGAGCAAAGGAGAACCAGAGGGGACATGATTCAGTTGTTTAAATTTATCAAAATGAAAGATGTTATAGGGTTAAATTTTTGCACGGAAAGCAGGACAAGGGGTCATTGTTATAAGCTGTTTAAATCTCAGGCTAACCTGGAAATTCGGAAAAATTACTATTTTAGCAGAGTAGTGGGAACTTGGAATAGTTTACCGGAAGAGGCGGTAAGGAGCAAGGGAGTAGATAGTTTTAAGAGGGCCATTGATCTTCATTGGGATCTATAATTTGACTAGGACCAGCCCAGTTGGGCCCAGAGCCTGTTGCTGGTCGTCACATTTGTATTTGTATTTGTATTTGTATTCTGAAAATGATTTTGAAAACGTTAATGATGAATCCGCTACCAGTTTAGATTCAAATGAGTTTAATTTATCAGATTTTAACGTAAACACTGACATTGGTTTATATTCTAAAAATGATTTTCAAAATGAAAATTTTAAAATCAAAATTTTGAACTCTGCCCCAAATAGACCTTTAGGTCCATTTCTTAAAGATTTTTGCCATAAATCTAAGATAGGGCATACTTATAAATCTTACGGGGGGGGGGGGGCGCACTAATAAATCATGCTGGGGGGGGGGCGCCGAAATCTGTGTACGCTACTGGCCTTCAGTATTAATTATAATATTAAATATACAACTTTTATATTTGCAAAGAACGCTAATTTTATCTTTTATTCAGAGTTACTTACACAAACTGAAACACCTATAATACATCAACATGTAACATAGTTTAGCTTTTAGTGTTAATATAATAGTATTAAATATATTACTTTTAGATTTTGTAAAGATAGTGAATTTTATCTTTTATTCAGAGTTATATACATATGTACTGCACTGGGGAACCTGGCAACAGCCTTGAAAAAAATAAAAGTCATACTGCGCAGAAGTGCCGGGCAGCTAAAAGTCTTGAATAGTGACTGCACTAAGGTCGTGGGCTGGTGTTGTTGTCGGACAGTTGAAGTAGCGTTTGGCATTCAGCCGCCTGGAAGAAAGCCTCTGCAGTGAAGCGAGTATCCCGATAAGCCTTAGTAATGAAATATTGACCTAAACTTCAAAGCGAATTCACACCGTGGCTCCAAGGATTAGTGGTGAAAGTGGCCCTCATCTACGTTCCGGATGAAATGTAAAGTGCCGGAATAGCGTCTTCAAGGGCTGAAGCACGTCTTCCAGGGCAGGAGCTTGGCTGTTATCCGAAGACTACGTTCCGGCTGGTATATGCCCTCAGGAGTAAGCGGAGAAGTGTGTGTTCACCTGCGTCAGCTTGGAAAACCTCGACCGGGCGGTCGAGTGGGTGTTTGGAAGGCGATTTCTAGTGGCGGCTTGGTGACTGGAATATGTTGTCTACTTCATAAGAGTTTGAGTGACTATTTTAACGTATTTTAGTGTATTTTACTGTTGGTTCGAAAGCTCTTTTAGTGGTTTTAATGTTTTATGTGTTTTAACCTGATATTTTAATTATTTTGAATTCTTCTATGCTACGTGGATAAATCTTGTGGCCCGGGCTATTAAGTTATATCGAACTCCCATGTGAAATAGTTAAGTTTTGAAGTTGCTTTGGGATGAGTACAGATTTGTCTATGTGATCTTGATGTTCTATATGTGTTTAAGCGTATCTACTGAGTTAGTCCTTTTGCCATACCCCCCTGAGCATGAATAAAGCTGTTTCTTTTTATAAAGAAATTTCCAGAATGGATGGACGAGTAGTCCAGTGAAAATTACCTTTGGTAATTTTCTTTTTTGACGGGGGGCATTTGTACTGCACTGGGGAACCTGGCAACAGCCTTGAAAAAAATAAAAGTCATACTGCGCAGAAGTGCCGGGCAGCTAAAAGTCTTGAATAGTGACTGCACTAAGGTCGTGGGCTGGTGTTGTTGTCGGACAGTTGAAGTAGCGTTTGGCATTCAGCCGCCTGGAAGAAAGCCTCTGCAGTGAAGCGAGTATCCCCAAAG
>JAXGGA010024235.1:0-12362 GCA_038373865.1 Uloborus plumipes
ATTTGCACGTTTTATGTCTTCTACTTTCTAAAGAAAATAAAAGCAAATTTGAAAACACAGGAAGCTCCTTTAAATAATGCAAATTGGGCTAGAGTTAGTTTCCTTTTATTTTGTTTAGTTTAGCGTCAGTGTGTTTTGCTAATTTGTGTCAAGCTCTTACTTCTTTTATCTCTCGAAGATCAAGAAAAATAAAAGTTCAGAAAAAGATTCTTCTAACCAATTGCTCATTTCAAAACTTCTAACAAGCCAATTGTAAATTTCCTCTTGCGAGCATGGAATACAGATTAGCTTTCATCTATAAAAATCGTCTGTATTCATTAGTTCGTCGTCTTTTGGGAAATCGTCAGCGCAGCTCGACAAACATTTGAGGGTCCCGAAGAATGCAAAAAAACTAAAGTGGAGAAGGGTAAAATCTCATCTTCAATTAATTACAATTCTGTCTTTTTTCTGAAGATTTGCTAAAAATAAAGACAGGAATTCAATTATTTCTTCTGTATTTGGGACGAAATTTAATTTGTAGAAATCAATAGCGTTTTCTATTGAATATAATCAAGTTTGCGCAAAATCAGTCTTTAACAATCTCTTTTGTTTAAGAAAACATAGAGAACGTATTTGTGTGTGCATGTTACGTCGGATATAAACTACGTCAGATTGTCACCTAACTTATTAAGGTTGTGCTTTGCAGTTTTGAGCAATTTCCGTAGAAGTTTTTGAAATTCAAAAGTACTTTTAAAAAACTCGAATTTAACTTTAGAAAAACAAGCTGTCTCGTGTTTAAAGGAATTTCGCATGACTGCGAACTTCACACTGCGCTGAAACCCGCAAAAACACTGTCCAAGCTGGAGTTCGTATGCCAGTCAAGAACAGTAGGAAGTAATATGCAATGAGTTACTGTCTATAAGCCAAGGTTAAGGCAGAACTGAAGCAAATACACCCACAACTCGGTCATGACATCCTGAGACTGCAGTTTCGTCCTTATTCTGGACTCCTCAGTCAGGAATAGCCAACAGCCGAGCTTGGAGGCAAATGTTTTCATATTGTAGCCAAGATAGCCTTTAAACTGGTAGCTAAAACGAAATTATCCTATATTTAGTAAGAAGTGTCTTAAGAATGCGCGGTGTGTGAGTTATAATGGGTGTTAGGAGTGGGATTGATAGATAGCAGTATACGTACCATTTGCATCAGTAGCAATGGCATGGCATGATAAGCATAGTCCAACTTGACTAGAAAAACTACATTCAATCATTTAAGTCAGTCCGGATAACTTTGCGCCAGCTTATCTAGTGGGCAGAGAAATCTGACTGCGGAAGGGTTCCAGGTTCGAATCCCGGCTCGGGCGTGGATGTACTTGCTCTCTCCTGTCCTTGTCCCTTCTTTGTATGAATGTGTTGAGCTGTGAATGGTGTTTCCATAACGCTATAAACGGGTCGTTATGTCATGTGTGTACTCTACAAGTCGGACTCCACCGAAAATAACAATAGAGTTGGAAAAGTGAAGCTGCGCACCCCAAATTGTCAACCTAGCCGGCCTAAGAAAACAATACCAACCTCTGTTTTTATAAGTCAGATAAATTAAAAAATATGAAGTCTCGGTGATACGTTTTTCTGGCGAGATAGTAAAATAAGATTAAAAAAAGATTAGTCTTATTTTACGACTTTGTTATATTATTTAATATAAAATTATAAAGACTCTTCATAATTTTAAAATATACTATTCTATAAATTAAGGATGCACTGATAAGCAAATTGGCCGATTACCGGTTACCGATTTCTCGACATTGGCGATTAATGATCTGGGTGATTCATTATATTTAATGCTGCCAATTTCACCATTAAAGTTTTTTGTTTGTGTTTTTCTTTCCTTTATAATAACGATTTAATAAGATCATACTTCATGGGATCAAAATAACAGTTTTATATTAAAAAAAATACTAATTTATTTCTGAGATTATTATTTTTTTAGTTTCCTTTTTTATCCCAAAATAATTTCAAAATTTTATCCAGTTTCTTTCCCCAATTTTCATATTTTTGATAATATTACATGGACACATAACATGATTAACATATTGTTAATTAATTATGTTAACTATACATGAAAATTAAAAAACAAAACAAATAGAGGGAGGCTATGGTAAGCACTCTAGGAGTTATTTTAATCTAAATTAATTTTTTAGTTATTAGTAGCTATTTAATTCAAGACTTTTATTTTCCGTGAAAATTAGAAACTATCTAAAAGTCCTACGCTAAGCATAAAAGTATCGACTCATGAAATATTTTGCATATCTATATATGTACAATTATTCAAAATGGGAAAATGCATTTATTAAATCGATATCAACAGTAAGGATTCTTTTTTTTTTGATGTTTCATTCTTTGAACTATTTGTTTTGTAATTACTCACTGCACTTTCATGCAACATGTTATACCTATGTTAGCATAAAATTATTTATTTATTGTTTATAAATTTATTCATCGTAGTTCCTTGTTCATAGCATACTTAAAATACTTTTATTTAAAACATATTTTTTCTGATGATGTATCGAAAAATTTTGATTGGTTATAAGTTACATGAAATATTCATGTTTTCGCATTCCAATTTAGAAGTTCAGGAATTTAATTATTCCTAATAGCCACGTATGAATATACATAGTAAGAATTGACGAAAATTACATATTAATAAATTATTCATCATAGTTTCTTGGTGAAGGTGTACTTTATGTTTTTTATTAAGAGGGGAGGGGATTTGTTTTGGGAAATTAAATCAGAAAAATAATAAGGCATATTTGAAATAATACGCAGCCATTTTGCTAACTGAGTAAATATTAAGCTATAGCTAAAACCATCACTGTTGAGATACGAGAAAGTAGGTTCACTTAGATCTAGACGGAACTGCTTGTTCAAATACTAAGAAGTAAAAAAAAAAAAAAGATGAAAGTTTATTTCGTTTTCTTTTATCCAATGTATTTTTCAAACCGGGCGTTTATTTTAGTATGAATTATGAGACTTTGTGTCAGAAACGTACACTAAATGAATAAATCGTCAAAACAAGTCACCTCTTAATAAACTGTAAACGCCTACAGCATTTTTCACGCAGAATTTCTTTCCCTTTTCCAATTACTTAGGTAGAACTTAAAGGTTCTTCTTAGGAAAGTATTTTTCAAGTTTTTTTTGTATTTTTTTTATTAGCGATTCAGTAAATCCCAGTTTGGAAGATCTGTAAAAGAAACAAGTGTATGGTGCAAAGAAAAAGTACATTTAAATTCATGACTTGAATCAAGGCAAGCCTTGAAAATCTGAGTTAGTTTCAACCTTTGTAAAATTTCAAAATTCAATGTTCACAATTTTCTGATTACTTAAGTTTTGCTATTAATTTAATTTGTAATTTTCAACAACTATTAAATTTATAATCGCGTTTTCATTTTTATTTTTGGCATCAATTAAAAAGCTAACCCCACCAACACACCCAAGATAGCACAAGTGTAACTGAAGATTGTAAAATATGAATTTTTGTGGTATATTTTTTAAAAAATTAAATATTTTTAGAGATTGGCGACTTCTTGATCAACAAGAATTAGCTTAAAAGTATTTTTGGAATTTTACTAGCTGCATGATTAGCGCTTCCTAAATCGGATCTTCTGAAGTATTGCGAAAGTATATGACTATAAAATCTCTGGCTAAAATATCTGACTTATAGACATCATTTGTTTTATCTTTATTTAGCACATCTTCTAATTTTTTTTTCTATCCTTTTTTGACACATATAGATGAATAAACTAAGGTAATTAAATCAGCATGTTAATATATTATAGAGTATAAACGAGGTAGTTTTAATGATATAACCAAAGTCAAATTAATATTATTTTCATTGAAGTATCGACGACTTTAAATAAACATTTGTTGGGGATTATTAACCAGTTTAACAATTCAAAACCAATTGTTTTCCTTGTCATAACAAATATTTGAACACACACACTAGTTCAAAAAGAATGAAATGAAATTTTCCCACTTATGTTCATGATGACGATTTTAGATTAGCTGCTATTGTATTTCTTAACACAATCGAATAAAACCTAATGCTCACTCTTTGTTTGAACAGTTGAAAATAGACAAGATATATTGGAAATAATTATTTACAAAAAATGTCTATATTGGGACACAATTTATCTTATTGTGGCGACAATGTCACTGTAATTGCCTCCAATGTTTCTTTTATCAAGGGACATCATATTTTCTATATAAACGCACTTTCAGGTTATTAAAAGTTCTAAAGGTCCTGTACTGCCCCTTTTAGATAATTGAAGGAAAAAAAGTTTTTTTGTTTCTTTACGCGAAAAAAGTAATTAGAAATAGCAGACATTGTTTAATAATATTTGTCTTTACTTTTTTCTAAGGCTTTCTGTGGATTAATGCATTATATAATGACATGTGGTATAATTCTGTAAATATTTCTCTATCAGTATGAAAAAAAATTAAGAAGTTAAGGAGAGGTACAAAGGATAACTTCTTTCTTTCATGCTTGAGAACTTAGTTATATTTTCCCCCGAAATTGCAAGTTTAAGTTTATTAACATGCTTTGACGCATTAAAGAAGATTTAATTCAAACTGCTTTTTCAGAAAGTTTTCTCAAAAAAAAAAAAAAAAAAAATTCTGCAAATCTAAAAACTATTGGCCCAAAATGGTGCAGTCGTGAGAGAACCTTTTAAATTAAATTGACACACCCAGAAGAAATATGTGTACGTGCCAAAATTCAAAATTTAGAGATAACTACTACAAATGCACTGTAAAAAACGAATGTTGGTTTTACAGCATAATATAGTTTATTTTATATAAAATTGCTAATTTTACAATAAATGAACTGTAAAATTGCTAATTTTACAGTTTATTGCCGTGCATTTTAGTTTTAAACTGGAACCTCGGCTGCCAGTATTATATTGTTGTTTTTTCAGTATAATATTGCTAAATTTTACGGTAATAAAATGTAAAATTTCTAACTTTACAGTAATAAACTGTAAAATTGCTAGTTTCACAGTTTATTACTGTGTATTTTACAATTTTAAATTGGAACCTTGGCTGCAATTCTTATACTGTAAAAACAACATTTCTTTATTGCAGTGCAGTTGTAGAAACGCTATCTCGTTTTGAGGCAAGAGATGATACTAGTTGCACAGTTGGTTGCTGCTATACTGCAGGAAAAAAAAAGAACTCTTCAATGAAAGACTATCCAAAGCTTCCACTTTGCACCAGTTTTATTCAAAAATTTTCAAAAATCAACTATGCCTATGCTTCTCACTGCTTCAATTCAACTTTATTTAAGATCAAATTCTAGGTTTAATAATATAAATAAATCGCCGAAAATATAAAAAGAGTAGTAGTTTCATTTTTAAGAATTAATCTAAATACATCACAGCTTAAAGATAAACTAAATTTCACTAAACAACACACAACTGCAACACCTTCATTATTTTTTGATTTTGGAATTATTGTTATAAAATCATTTCTTTAGACTTTAGAGACACCTTTAAAGTACCAACTGATTCTTTTTGAGATGGAATGAAGATTTTTTGTACAGAATATTATAGCGCCAGCTACGTTCTTTCAGAGCTAGATAAAATTTCGAACTTATATTTTTCCCGCAATTTTTTACAAATGTATTTCTTGTAATTGACGAATACTTTTAGAGCTCTATTATCATTAATGAAAGGGGATTGCTACGAAGCAAAGTTCATGCGATTTTTACGCCTCATCAGCCGCTTTAATTAAAATATGCATATTCTTGCAACCCTAATTTTCTTATTATAACGCATATGCTAATCACTCACCTTAGCTTTCTTAAGCTGCCCACGCATTTGATATTAGTGCTAAAAAATGCTTATTGGAAAGTTTTTTGCTACAGATTTTATCGTCACAGGTGGTGCTTTTTTTATCCAATGTTTTTTCTTGCTGAGTCATTTGGAGCAGAAAATGGTATTTTTAAGGAAAGGGTATTTTTGCATATGAGTCCTGTCACTTGAATTATGTGCGATGCTTAATTTTATTACTTGTTTTTTGTTAATATAAAATCACTTTTTTTTCCAACAAGAGAAAGGAAAAAAAAAAAAAACTTTTACGACAGAAATAGATTTCTTTTTTTTTCTTAATTTCGTTCCGATTATTTTCAAAATCACTTTTTTATTCATCGAGCCTTCTTCGTAGCATGCTCTAAAAGTTCAGATGGTGAGATACTTAGCATGTGCTTGTTTAAAAAATCTCACTAATAATTTATTTTGCAGCAATTTAATGTTTTGAACATTAAATTGATTCGCGACGGAGCGGTGTAGTAGTTGAGACGCTAGCCGCTCACATCCAAAGGCGCGGAATCAAACCCGACTCCAGTTGGTGGATTTTCATGATATAGAAAATTGGCAGCGTCCATGTTGTATGATTATGCGGCGGGTAAAAGATCCCTTTGGTTTATAGTGTCTCTTGGTAAAATAAAATTCTTAGTGGAGTTTCGCATCGAATAGACCCCAGGTGCCTCCATCTAGTGGAGAAAACTGGGGGTTAAAATTCTCGTGGCAATGGCATTCCGCCGACAGTGGTGCCACATGAAAGAGTGGATGCCGGTCTTGGGAAATGCACAAGGTCTTCAAATGGCAAGATGCTAAAACGCAGCCCAATTTGAAACAAACAAATGATTTAAATCATAGTCCCCCCCCCCCCCCAAAAAATAGCAACTGAAATGTATTTGATGTTTTTCAATGATAATAGGGACAGGAAGTGACCTTCAGAGGCAGCGGCGGAAGGTTCGGAGGTGATTTTAAACAATGTGTCTAAAATGGCTTTCAGCATGTTTTTAAAGACAGGAAAAAAGTTACGGCAGGTAAATTACATGTAATGATTTGAAAAATACCACCTACACCAAATGTTTAAAACCATGAAAAATACCATCTATTTTGAAACGTACAATCAGCATTTGGAGGATAAGTTTACACAATTATGTTTCATTAATTTGGGATTATTATTTGTTGAACAATCCTTGTATATAACTGTGAAGCATTTTTACAAAAAGAGAATGCGCTGGAAGTTTTTTTTTTCACGTTAGGTCTGGTGACTTGGGTGACATGCTCTAGTAACATTTTTTAACAAAGATCTCAGAAATTTAAGAATGTAAAGAGCTTAGAAATTATACTAAATATTTCAAGAAAACACTAAACAACAGTAAGTCAGTTTAAAAAATATTGTTTAATTACTTAGACTAGCTAAAAACTTCAAAACTCAAATAAATGTAAAGTTTTGCAGCATCAAATGAAGTTTTTGTGCATGCACGACGGGGTCAAAAGAAATACTTGCATGTTAATAAATATTAAGGTTTTTTTTCAAATTTGTGCACCCACTTTGAATTATAAAACAATTATTTTCGTTCATTACGAAATGTGAAAAGTAGGGGAATGTGGGGCAAAGTGAAATGGCAAAATATTTTCACAGTTTGCAGCGCCACCAATCCAGCAACATTTTAACAAAATTCCTAGGCATATAGTTAATTCCAGCCAACAATTAGATAGATCTAAAAATCAATGAAACAAATTATACAAGTCATTTTCAAAATTTAATACACTCATCGTAATATTCGTAGATTAACAAAACAATTTTTGTTATTATTAAATTATAAAATCTTTGTAATAATCATTTTAGGTATTTATTGAAATCTGCTGGTGTCCAGTAAAGTACTTATTTAGTTTGTGTTTACATGTTCAATGTAATTTGTCAAGTGCATGCGGGGTTAAGTGGATGGGACTAAGTGAAATAGTTTATTTCGTTACTTATGCATTCATTTTTTAAATCACGTACGTATTTCTTTTTTATTAATTAATTTATATTCTTTTAATTATTAATTCACTGATTTATTCATTCCTTAACTGAATTTCTTATTGGTTCTGTATTTTATTCACTCATTTCTTTTTCTTATTACATTAATGAATTTATTTATTTGTTTATTTATTTATTCGTTTATTTCTTATTTATCAGTAATTTATTCTATTATTTACATATTCATTTAATGAAAATTCGTTTATCATTAAATTAAAAAAAATTATTAAAAATATTGAATTTTTCACTTTGCCCCATGGTTTTTTAACGTGGAAAATTTCCACTTTTTTTGAAGGTTCAAAATAACTGCCGTAAATGAAAAGTAATATTTCAACGCTAGTTGTTTTACAAAATACATTATTTATTCTGTATGTACAGTAATTTTCAGAACAAATTTCCAATGTGTTCATTTTGAAATAGGTCAGCTATCTTAACTATTTCACTTTGCCCCACACTCCCCTACTATTCTTGTTTCGAACATAAGTCTAAGTTAATAATGAAAGCTGCTTACGGAATTAGTTAAAATTAAGAGTAGCGAAGTCAGTAAAAAATTCGTAAGTATAAAAACTAAAGTTTGATTAATCAGAAAAAGTTAAACGTTTAATGACATAAGCGGCTGTCATTTTATGCATGCCTAAAAGCTTAAAAAGAAAAGAAAAAATAAATACATAGCAAAGATAGGTAAAGGAAGTAGTGCTGGGAGAAATCACCCGAGGAGCTTTTAGGATGCAATAAACGAAATGTTGCAAATGAAATAAAAGATTCATAAAAAAGATTAAAAAAATGGAGAAAAAACGTCTTAAGTAGTAATATGATGAAGATTTTAATTAGTAGCTTTTGGTGCCAAAAGAAAAAGAAGAAAAAAAGGCACACCGTCGACATAGAAAAGATGAAAATAATAAGACTACTATTTATATAAATTCGAATTGCACTAAAAAGTAAAAAAAAAAAAAGAAAAGAAAAATTCTAAAAAATGTCAATACTTTAAGAACGTTTGAATTATGTACAGTTGCCAATAGGTAAATTTGTTCCCGTTTAGATATTATTTAACAGTAGGAACAATTGTTGTACTAGAGCCTAGTTTATGGAAATAATACTAACAATGCAACGGGGTGGACAAAAAACAAGACAAAAAAATATGCGGTGCAATCGGATAACCAAGATTGCTGTAATTGGTTAGTAAGCCGGTTACAATATCAGCTAATTTTTATTTTTTATGCAGAAAAAGTTTCGATCGTTACATATCAAATATATTTTTAAATAAAAAAAATAATTTTGAATAAAAAAATGGAACCGACTTAAAAACTTCAGCTGAAAATTGGTCTACAAAGTAAAAAATATCACCTATCACATTGGAAAAAATTTTCTAACATAAGTAGTCTGTATAAATAGGTTTGTTTTGTAGTAAAAGTTAATAATCTTTTCTTCCAGTGCACTGTTAAAAAGAGCATTGAGCGTTTCTACAGTTTTCCTAAACATCAATACGATTTCTTTTTTTTTTACTATAGTTTTCCTCTAAAGAACCGCTTGCAATATTCCTAGCCCGAGATAAGCCGTTGATTAAGAAAAACTATATCTTTACCTATAATACCTATATCGATCGCATTTCAAGTCGCTATGATCATTATTAATATTTGAGTAAAATTTGAGCATTAGACTTAATTCGTACAACTCTTCTATGTAATTCCTTCGAAGCAAGTAGAAGTAGTTATTTTATTACATACTAATTTCCATTTCTCTTCTTCGCCTTCTTCGCTTTCTTTTTGTGTGTGTGTAATACCCATTTTGAAAAATTTCGCAAATTCCTTTTAATTGATTTGCATTAATTGCTAAATATCTTTCAGTTTTTGTATTATCCTTAGGAACATTTGAAAGAAGTCATGTAATTATACCAATTAATTTGGATTGATATTGCTTAATTTGGAAGGCACGGTCTTTTCTTATTAACAGTTTGAAAATCTTTTTAATTAATAAATTGACACCAAATATTAAGTTCTAGCATGAAATCACTTTTAGGGTAAATTATGCCGAAATATACAATAAAAAATCCATGTTTTGAGGTCTATGTATCGATATCATCACTGTTTTAATTATGAATATCGATGCAATGAAACAACGATATTCTTTCATTGATGACGCTCCACTACTGAGAACAGACGAACATTATATTAGAGGAGCTAAAAGTAAGAATATATAAGCAATATAAGATAAAATATCTGAATTGAAGAACTTTAATGCCAAATATATTACTCCGAAATAAATTATCAGCCAAAGTTATGCAATAGTATATTATTATTAGTGAAAACATAACTATAATTTAACCGCGACGAGTTGGCTGGTGTCAATCAAATGAGAAAACGAGCCCATTCCTTAAAATAGGTAGAGAAGGAAGAAACTCCAGTGTGCCATATTTGCAAGTTTAACGACATTTTGGCGAAGTGATAAGTTTTATGAAATATTAAATAATTCTTCGAGAGATTCCCAACTGCATTTGGCGAGGAAGTGAAAACAAGTCTTTGCTTCTTTTATTGCAACCCTTATGTTACCATTTTGTTTTTAAATTTAAATGAACAGTTGGAGGCGTTGCAGTCAATGGCCAATGGCTGCGGAAAGATATAAAACCAAGACCAACCTACTTTCTTTTATCCAATGAGAAATCTTTCTCGATTGTGCAAAAATTAAAATAGTTTCCTCTTTGGCTAATTTCTCAAATTGGGAGACCAATTAAAGGTAAGCAAGGTGACGTATTCAAGCTTTATAACCAATGCCGCAATTGTGAATCCCATTCCTCAATTTTCATCTGCGTATCACCCCTTCCTAAAAATGGACAATCCTGAAAAAAGGAGGAGTCATAGGCCATCTCTGCGAAGTTGAATTATAGTTGAAACAATTGCAATTATTTCAAAATTATGATTACTGCAAATTGTATTTATTGCAAAAGAATTTCAACGTTTCATGAGGCACTAATACGCAGGGAAACTGCAGACACGTGCTTCGGCGTTACAAGGAACGCCTTTTTCAATGCGAAAAATTGGGAGCTTATGGATGCAAATATAGCGTATTAGTGCCTCATGAACGTTGAAATTATAATTTGCAATTAATAGCACTAAGGATCTATTGTTTCTTTCTTCTCTCAACTGATAAATGTTTTAATTAGAAAGATAAGATAATTTCTATAGAAGTGATATATGGGCAAGAAATTTTGGTAGTTGGTTAATGTGTATTTTTGCTGTAAATCAAACGTCAAAATGATGGCACGTAGAGAAATGAAGTAGCATAACACTTAATTTATTATTAAAAACTACACTGAAAAAAATGATCTGTTATTTTTACAGTATAATACTGGCAGTCGAGGTTCCAATTATAAAACTGTAATATGCACTATAATAAACCTTATAAAATTAGGCAATATTTAGTTTATTATAGTGCATTTTACAGTTTTAAACTACTGTAAAATTAGCAATTTTACAGTTTATTACTACACATTTTGCTGTAATATCTTTGCAGAACAAACTTTTCATTTTTTTACAGTTATTAAAGATCTTAATGATTTAAGACAAGCTGTTATAATATCGTAGATATATATATTTTTAAATAAATTCACCAACATTGTATTAATCACAATTAATGCAGACAAAATATGAAGCATCTTTTCTGGTCTTTATGTCCCCGTTTTTGCCATGCATGCTTGCTCATTTCTATTTTGCTTTTGAATTAGCGTAAACTTCAAAGCAATAAACGCAGTACAAATTTCCTCTCTTTCATTATTTGAGGCAAAACTTTTTATACCTTTAAGCTTTCAATGTTTCACTACATTTTACATTTGACATTGAAGACAAAAGCTTAAAGAGATTCATGGCCGGGATTGACCATAGTTTTATTGTCTTGCCATTATTTGTCCGACACCTTTTGAATGTTTCTTTTTTAAGCTGATTTTCCACATTTAACTGTTACTCAAACGAAAACTATCAGCATTAGTTAACAAAGTTGATTCCCTCCACGACCTTTTTCGTTTTCTAGGTTATCGTTTCTTTTTAGAGTATCGTTACGTTTCGCATAAAGAATCGCTTCTCGAAAAGCAACAGATAAGTATAAGGGCGGCTTGCTCAGAAGTACCACAGCCAGCATTAGTTAGCGAGCTTTGAAGCATTCTGAACGTTTTTCAATGATGCAATTGTAGGAATAAGTACCTACCATTTGAAATTGGCGAAGGGACCTGCCTCGTATGCCAAACGGAAACCTATGCCACTATCTCGAATTCCACCGTACCAACGGTGGAAGTTGCAGTCTCGATATCACTGAAAGCCTTAAAACTTGAATATTCCTTTATAATCGAGAAGCGTCCATTGGGTACTCAAGCTCTTAAGAAGTATGTGGGAACTTCTGTAATTCAAACTCCCGGTAACTCGAAGCTTTTAGCTAGTCCCTTGGGATTTCGAGACTTTGACTATATATCCAAAAACAACAGCACAATAATACGAAAAAATCTATATATTTTTCTAGTACGTGTAGTATGCT
>JAXGGA010024236.1:0-12362 GCA_038373865.1 Uloborus plumipes
CTGCTTTTTTTTATTATTTTTTTTACCCAAATATGAAGAGGGAAAAACCCTAAACAAAGGTTGAAATATTAAGACCATTTTTAAAAGTTTCATTTTTATTCATGGTCGTAGCTAGGACTCACTTTAGGGGGGCAGATAGCAAACTGGGGTATCCCAGTCGGAGGTCATTGTGACCTCTCAAAAAGTTCAATTTTCTCAAGAATTCTCGCAGGTAATTTCACCACATTCACCTCAATTCTCGGAGGTCACTGTGACCTCCCAAAAAGTCCATTTTCTCCAGAGCAAAAGACAAGTGGCGCTATTGTCATTTGACTCCGTACAAAACTAATCATTTTTTTGTTAAATGGTCAGACTTTATTTTAACACATTGCATTTTTGCTGCAAAGACCCGCCATTTGAAGCACTTTTTAATGATCCTAGATGCTAAGGATTTGAATATTGGACGCTGAAAATTTGTATCTGTTAGTTTCAAAGATATGTTTTCACCTCCATAAAGTTTCATCCAAATCGGAGGTGGTCGGAGTCGGAGTCGGAGTCGACATGTTTTTCAGCGACTCCGACTCCGACTCCTTTGGTTCAAAATCAGTCCGACTCCGACTCTTCGACTCCGACTCCGACTCCGCAGCCCTGTATGAAACACGAGCTAGATAAAACGTCACAGCCTACTTGGCGAATAAGAGGAGATCACTGAGTGCTTGTGAGCTCTTATTGGCTCCACCCATAGTGACGTCAGTGCCAAGTTAAGTTGATGATAATGTAATTTACTTCCAGTAGCGATTGCAATTCGAAGCGATTGCAATGGTGTTTCACTTGAATCCCTGCCTAAAAGGGGATGAAAAAATTACCCCTGGAAACGCGCCATCAGTCGGCTCAAAGCGCATTTATAATGAAACCCTACGGGATTTTGAGTGTCGGATTTCGTCGATTTTTCAAAAATTATGGGCAGTTTTTTTCAAAATTTCAACTCACTAGCACATTGTAACAACTCAGGTTGATCTCCAAAAACTACTGAAAAGAATTTTTTTTGCTTGGAAATTAAATTAAAGCTAGATGAACAAGACTTTGAACAAGATATTACAACATTTTTCTAGCATTTTCAATCCTATGTGAAGTTATCAGCTGCCACTTAGCTGTTTCTGCATTTTGCTAAATGCATTTTAAAACTTTTTAAAACTGTAGGACGCAATAAAAATACTTTGAAAACTAATAATGCATCACAAAAAAAAAATATTATTTTCGCGTACGTATACGTCAGTGCAGCAGCAAACAAGGCTTATGAACTTTCACCCCAAATTTTTAAAAATAAAGTAAGTTATTTTTAAAAAGTTATATTAATTTAGTACCGTTTTTAATATTTTTAACTTTAATTTTTAAAAAGAATTATGAATTTAAATTAAAAAATTGTGAAACATTTTATTCAGAGAAATAAAACTTGTTATATAAAAAAATAAACAAATAAACGAAAATGAAAGAATAATGAAAATGAAAAAAAAAAAAATAAATAAATAAATAAGGATTTAAAAAAAATCATTAATTTTTAACTCTGAAATGTGAGGGGGGCAATAAAGATGGATCCTTTCCTTTTGAAAGAGAGAGAGAGCAGTCATCCTCTTCATCCCCTGTACGAGCCGCCTATGCTTTGAATGTCCCCCCCCCCCAACCACGAGACCCCCGAAAAGTGAAAGAGAAAATCTTTAAAGCTTTTTCCCGTAACAGTTTAGGGGACGGCATTGTTTCCCCTTCATATGAACTCGAGTCATTTGGTGGCCCATCCGCCATCCCCCAAGCACCCTTAGGGCCGTGGTGGCCCGATCGGTAAGGCATCGGACTCGTGTCCGAAAGGACCCGGGTTCGATCCCAGCCGATCAAAGATCCACCGTCTTGATTAATGGTGACTGGGAGGCGTTAAAAATGTCGTGGTCACAAAGTCCTCCAAGTGAAACGATACCTCTGGGGGTGCTAGAGCCTATGGTTTGCTCGACCCTAGGTTCTGGTTCAAAATTAAGAACATAGAGCTCTTCAGGGCCCTATCCCGGTTAAACCACTAAGCTGGTAGGTACGGGGGACCCTGGAGGGGGAAATCCCCCAAGCACCTCCGTAAACGAGACTCCCTCAAAATAATATAAAAAATGAACAAATAAATAAAGCTTAAAATATTAACTTGCCTAAAAAATAGCAATAACGCAGTCAGCGCCAGGAACACTCCCCCCCCCCCCTTAGTGCACCTGAGTTTTTCCCACACTGAAATGAATTCTTTCAAGGCCTAACATCTTTGTATCGGAGCCACACTATATAAGCAGGTGAATGAGGAGCAAAGTGAAATAGAGGGGCAAAGTGAAATGGTGAATAAGCGCCGCGTTTCAAGCAATATTTTAACGCCTACACTGCATGATTTTTCGTTCTTCTAAAGACATATATATTTTTTTTAGTGCAATAAGAAAACATCGGAAAACAGTTTTTGAAAATTAATTTTGAGGATAGATGGTTATATTTGCTTTAAAGATACCTAATACTTGCTTTTTATGCTTGAGTTGCCTTTTGCATGGTCATAAGGAAAAATAATCTATGTATCCAATTGGCAACGCTATGCTGTGTAGGATTAGCTAAGTTCCTTAACATTTTGTTGATTCCTGTCAAGAACTAAATACTTCCGGAGATCAACGAAAAAACTATACAAGTGGTTTTTAGAATTTGATTCACTTATTGTAATATTCGGAGGTCTCGAAAAATATTTATTGTTATGATAAAATTCTTGTACTTATCGTTTTAAGTGCTAATTAAGATCTACTATTATCCAGTCAGTAGTTATTTAGTTCATGTTAAGCATTTTTTGATATTAAATGCTCAATGCAATTCGTCAAATGCTCGCTGGGCAAAGTGGATGGCGCGAAGTGAAATAGCCTATTCTGTTTACTTAATCATTTATGTTTTTTTTTTCGCACTCATTGTTTTACACCAGGGCTTCCCAAACTGTGGTCCGCGGACCCCTTAGGGGTCCGCCGAGCTTTAGTTGGGAGACCGCGGTGAATCACGAAAAAAAAAAAAAGGGTTTTAAAGCTTTTTTGCTTTTGAAAACCAGAGTTTTCCTTTTCGAAATATGCAGTTGCCCTTTATGCCATGCTCGATATTTTGAGACAGGTTGCTGTAAGATCATGCTGTCAAACCGTTTTCTGCTTTGACAAAATCGTACTGTCTGTCATCATGTTTATATGAATATTTGATTGACATGTTAATATGGATATTTGATTGACATAACTTCAGGCTAAGCCTTGGAAACTACCTTCCAAGATACTTTTAAGACCTCAATTTCAAGAACTTTACCGGAGACGGTCCCTGAAACTTCACTCCCACATGAATTCACCGTTGATCGTATGGATTAAGGCTCTTACAACTATAATTTCGAAAAATTTCTGGGGAACAGTTACTGACCTCCACTTTCCTTAATATCATCAGGGTTAGTCTACGTTTGAAATTGTAAATTTTAATTTTTAAAAATATCCGGGGATCTTTCCTTGCACCCTTTCGTTACCCAATTGGCAGATTCCTACGTTTATAACGCTTCCATTTCTAAAAAAAATTGTGGAGCGCACGAATATCCCTCTTTCCTAACATAACCAAACTCGAAAAGTGCGTTTGAAAAGCTGTAATTTAGCAAATTGCAAGAAATTATTCATTGAAACTTCAATTAAAAATTTTAAAAAATCCGGCAGATTATCCCATACCTCATTTAATCTAATTGTTAACAAAAAGATCTTTCAAAAGAGAATTTTTCAAGCAAGGATTTTGAAAAATCGCCTGATGTGCTGTCTTGGACCTATTGCTCCTCCTAATATGTCTAAAAAAAGGCCTACTGTCGCGTTTTTAAGGCTTAAAATTTTAAAATTTTTTGGAGGTGTGTGCCCCAAAACCTGCTCTAACATCACCACAAATCGTATAAAATTGCGTTTTTTTAAGGTACAGTATGCAAAAATTTATGCACTTAAACTAGGTTTATATTACAAATGTAAAAGTGCAGTTTAACTTACGGTCTTTGTTACGAAAGATATATTAGTAAATATGAACTTCTTTTTACTGACAAAAGATAAATTTGAATATTTATGACTGTAAAATTGAGATTACGAGCAAAATGCGCCATAATTTGTTTTTCTCCCGTCAAGAAATATAGCCCAGGTCTGGTTTAAGTTAAGTTTTCAACTTCATTTACTTTGAGGGGAGCGGGGGGAGGGGGCAAACAATGTTCACATTTGGTTGAGAAAAAATGAATCTCCCGCTGGAGGAAAATCCTACATATGCTACTAGTCGATTTATTTAAAGTTTAATTCACTACGAACAAAAATTATCTTTGCACTTTCTCTAACGACAGGGGTCCGCTCCGAACTTTGAGTCATGAAGGGGGTCCGCTGCTTAAAAATTTTGGGAAGCCCTGTTTTACACTAATCTATTATTTGCTTGATAAATATTTCATTTACATAAGATCTGTGAAAGTAAACATTATAAAATAACAAGAAATATATCGCTGTGGAAAATGACAAAATTTTACTCTCATGAATAAATTAAGAAAAAAAAAAGTGTGGCACTTAATATCTTAAACTAACTTATATTTAAAAAGAGTGCAAGTTGCTCGGGATAAAAATCTTATGAACTTTGCCCGTTGGCCCCGTTATCAATATTGTTGGTGTTAGATAAAGATAAAAATACCATTGAATGAATCGGAATGAATTTCATATCAGTTTCAGAGAAGCCTTGTCATTCAAAATTCTCATTAAGATTATTATTAAAACAAACTGCGGTGCCTGGCGTTGCACGGGCTACCTTAGAAATAAAAGCGATGAAAAGTGCCACATCCGCTTTCGGCAGAGCAACAAACTCGCTATGGCCAGCGCCCTCTACACCCAGTGACATAGTTACCAAAACAATACTTTTAATAAACGCCATGTCTCGAGAAGAGCGAATTTGAAGATTTTTAAATTTCTTCCTAATTCCTTTATCATTCCTTTATCAAACCTTATGTTAATTAAAACTGATGAAGCCTGAAAAATTAACAGGCAGCCGTCCCCACCACACAAACACATTCACGCTGCGGAGGGATCAATTTTTTCTGAAAATTATGTTCCGTTGTCTAAAATGTTGCTTCTAGCCAGAATACGGGACTTTAGCCGTCCCGTATTAAGGTTTCCTGGGACGCGGGACAATATTGCAAAAAACGGGACTGTCCCTTGAAATCCGGGACGTCTGGCAACCCTGCTGCGGAGGGATGCCCGTGGGACCCCTTTACGGGGCAGGCAGCCGTCCCCACCACACCAACACATTCACACTACGGAGGGATGCCCGTTGGACTCCTTTACGGTGCAGGCAGTCGTCCCCACCACACCAACATATTCACGCTGCGAAGGGATGCCCGTGGGATCCTTTACGAGGCAGGCAGCCGTCCGCACCACACCAACACATTCACGCTGCGGGGGGATGCCAGTGGGACCCCTTTACGGGGCAGGCAGCTGTCTGCACCACACCAACACATTCACGCTGCGGAGTGGTGCCCGTGGGACCCCTTTGTCGGACCACTTTACGGGGCAGGCAGCCGTCCCCACCACACCAACACATTCACGCTGTGGAGGGATGCCCGTGGGACCCCTTTACGGGGAAGGCAGCCGTCCCCACCACACCAAAACATTCACGCTATGGAGTGATGCTTTTGGGACACCTTTACGGGGCAGGCAGCCGTCCGCACCACACCAACACATTTACGATGCGGAGGGATGCCCGTGGAACCCCTTGACGGGGCTATCTGCCGTCCGCACCACACCAACACATTCACGCTGCGGAGGGATGCCCGTTGGACCCCTTTACGGGGCAGGCAGCCGTCCGCACCACACCAACACATTCACGCTGCGGAGGGATGCCCGTGATGGGACCCCTTTACGGGGCAGGCAGCCGTCCGCCCACATCAACACATTTACGCTGCGGGGGGATGCCCGTGGGACCCCTTTGTCGGACCAATTTACGGGGCATGCAGCCGTCCGCGCCACACCATCACATTCACGCTGCGGAGGGATGCCCGTGGAACCCTTTTTACGGGGCAATCAGCCGTCCCCACCGCACCAACACATTCAAGCTGCGGAGGGATGCCCGTGGGACCCCTTTACGGGGCAGGCAGCCGTCCCCACCACACCAACACATTCACACTGTGGAGGGATTCCCGTGGGACCCCTTTACGGGGCAGACAGCCGTCAGCACAGCACCATCACATTCACGTTGCGGAGGTATGCCCGTGGGGCCCCTTTACGGGACAGGCAGCCGTCCCCACTAGGGTGGAGCGAAAAAAATGAATTTTTGATTTTCGTAAACGGGTACCTTTCATTTACTGTGAATGAGGATAAGTAACAAATCTGTAAAATATTTCACTTTTGCGACGTGATCTTTAGTCTGCGCATTTGGCCTAAAGTTTTGAAATTTTTGATTTTTTTTAGATTTTTCAAATTTTTTTTTAATTATTGCAAATGATAAAAATAGTAACGGGTGGTTATTAAATGGAAGAAAAATATTTAAAATATACAAGGAATTTTTAAAAACCATTTTAAATTATGATTTCAGTTCGTGCAATACGCTCAAAGTTTATCAAATTTCCCAAAATGTCTGATATTTTCAACATTTTTTAACTCAGTATTTCCTCTCAATATTCACTTGAAGTGTCTTCAAACCTGTTTTTATTCATTTTGTTATTACGTTAAACATTGCAAATCTTCGCTAGCTCATGTGGAACTACCCAGGACTCACCACGAGGAGGTGACCGCACTTCTAGGCACTTCTAGTCCTACACGTGAACCCTTCCTTCCAACCAATGCAAACACGTATTTACATTTCTTAGATACGTCTTTCACAGTTAAATTGTTCCTTTGTGTCGTAAATTGATCAAATATTTCTGTCAGATATCCTCGTTTTTACTAAACTTTTTCTTTTCCCGTGATTATATACCAATTTTGAAGAGCTTGTGACCTATTTGACAGCTCTTTCAACTGATTGAGTCTTGAATGGCAGTTTAAAAAGAGCGCATTCAGAAATCATATTTAAATTAGCAGCTTCCATAATCTTTGTAAATTGTGTTGTTAAATTACCTGTAAAAGGTTTCTTTGTAATTTCCACATCATGACAAGAAATCATATCTATGTATACTGACTTTTGATTTATGTATGCAATGTATGAAAATAGATTTTATCTATTTTTGGGATCTGAAGCGTTCTCACTTGTTTGCTTGTTTGTTTTCTAGATTGAGCATTGATAATACGATTAAAGACAAGTTTCTTCATATGCTCTCTCTTTTGAACAAACTAGATTATTTCCCGGCGTTGCCCGGGTGCTTTTAAATTTAATAGCTCTAAAAAATATTTAAGTAAATTCTATCCACATGGGAATATGAAAACTTATTTCATGCTAAAATTAAATAGTTGAGCTTTAAATTGATAATTCATTGCTAATCGTAATCTTTGTTGGAAAATACTCCTATTTAAATGTGTTACATGTTATCAATTTGTATGCTTAAAGTCTTATCTCTATTACTCTATCTATTCAAAATTGAAACAAAATGGCCATTTTGAGACAAAAGATTTGAATTTTGGGCTTTTTTGATCTTATTTAATTTTAAAACCTCAGCCGATGTTAATTCTAATGAATCAATGAACCTCTGTGCCAAGTTTGTTGAAAATCCGACGAAAACTGGATTTGAACAAACATACATACATCCATTTATATATATATAGATATCGATTACAGCATATTTCTTGGGTGCAAAGTATACATTGTTTTGAATAGATGTAAATACAATTTTCTGCTTTTTCCCGGAGAGATAATCTTTATAATCTCACACAAATTCATAGCTAAATTAGTAACGTCTGCACTTCATCCTAAAAGAGCAAGGACACTTTTACCGCAAAAGTTATGAACTCTTTTAAAAATTATACTCTAAAAGATTATGTTTCTGTAATCAATATCTGGCTTGGGAAAGCTTTCTTGGACTTCTGTTTCATATTTTTTTGGATATTTTTCCAGTCAAAACTACCTTGCTCATCTCATGAAGTTACTGTTGCTCAGTACTTGAATCATTTTTATTGTCAAAATTAATCTGATCAATGACAAATTCTATAGGTTCATATTGAACTGATTTGAAAATATAACATGTTGTTTAGCTTCGTCCAACAGGCCCAAAAATCACTTTGGTCCACTTGTAGGTCCATCTAGCTTTTGCAAAAAATGCAGCAAATTAAGCTCATTCAAATGTAATTGGCAAATGTCCCATTACAGATGTCTACCAAGTTTTTCTTCCAGTTTCCGTATTACACCTTTGTATTTTCCTGTCTTTGTAGTGCATCCATCAAAACCAATGCAAACAATTTCCTACTAAAATAAACAATTTATTGTTTCTGACTTGTCTAAGAAACGTAAAAATGTGCTCTCATTGGTTGGAAGCAAGGGGAGCGCGGGTGGCACCCAAAGTGCGGCCACTTCCTCGTGGTGAGTCCTGGGTAATTTCAATGAGCAAGCAAAGAGTTGAGTAGTTCAAAGAAACAACAAAATTATTAAGAAAATGTTTTGAAGGCACTTTAAGTAAATATTGAGAGAAAATATTGAATTATAAAATTTCTGCTCAATATTGAAAATATCGGAAATTTCTGAAAATTTGATGAACTTTGGGCCTAATGCGCAGACTGAAATCATAATCTAAAATTGTTTTCAAAAAAATTCTTGTATATTTCAAACCTTTTTCTTCCATTTAATAACCACCTGTCACTAGTTTTATCATTTGAAATATATTTTTTTTTAATTTGAAAAATCTAAAAAAAAACCAAAAATTTCAAAACTTTAGGCCAAATGCGCAGACTAAAGATGACGTCGCAAAAGTGAAATATTTTACAGAATTGTTACTTATCCTCATTCACAGTAAATGAAAGGTACCCGTTTACGAAAATCAAAAATTCATTTTTTTTCGCTCCACCCTAGTCCCCACCACACCAACACATTCACGCTGCGGAGGGATGCCCGTGGGACCCCTTTGTCGGAATTATGCGACATACATACGCACATACGTACACACAGACGTCACGAGAAAACTCGACGTAATTTATTCGGGGCTGGTCGAAATTGATTTTTCGGCTGTTTGTATGTTGTTAGGTAGATACATATGCACGTGCTGATAGGTCGAAAAAACTACGCGACATTCATTCAGGGGTGAGCAAAGTCAAAATTTAGACCGATATTTGAGTGAAATTTTTTTCGTGATCACAATACTTCCTTTACTACGTAAAAGGAAGTAAAAATAAATCATTAAAATGTAACTTAATAAGTTCTTTTAGTAAATTTGATGAAATCTACGAATAACGTTAACTTTTCAGAGAAAAAACCGCAATATTATTACGAATATATAATAAATTTATGTCTTTGAAACTCATAGATAAAATAAATAACTGCGAGTAAAGCTTATGAAATGAGCAGTACAAGCCATAAATGAAGGGCTTGGAGGATGAAGGGGCTAAGTTACATTTTAAAAAATGAACACTCTCTACAATGGTAAGCAATAGATACAGGTGAGCAAATAAAACTTGGTAAATAAAACAGTAGATATAGACAAATTTCATTCGCACACTAATGGCAAAACCAGAAAACAAAAAGCTGCAATAACTACAACAATAAAACTTTGAACTTTAATTACTCGCAATTTCTGTTTTGTCACTTAACCCTTTCATCTGTTAACCCCTTCAAATACAAAACGCTGCTTTCCTCCTTAGCGGTCAGAGCTGAATATTAGCTTAAAAATCTCTGCCTTGTTAGGGCTTTCGATCCCCTGGGGAAGGGAGAAAACTATGATTCCCCATTATAGAAAGGTGCAATCGCCATCTCTATTGTGGAGGGCCGAGAAATCATTAAGACACCCCACAACACTTTGTAAATATAGTATTCATAGTTGTTCTCTTTGCAAATCTTCAAGCAACTAGTTTGGGACACAATCCTTGAGATTTAATGGAGAATGGCTCCACCTTCGGTTTCCACAAATCAACAAGCTTGAATTTAAGACAGAAAGACAATATTTAATAGCCGCATGTCTCATCAAATCACAGGTTCCAAGTTACCTTCTTATCTTACCTTCTATCTTAAAAACTTACGTCAAAAAAAAAACTGATGTTCAGAAAAGCTTCAAGTAAACAAAGGGAATTCTCATTTTTTGTGAAAAAGCTAAGATGCCAACCAAACAATCTAAAACCTACGTTACAAACCTAGAAAAACTGTATGATGAGAGGAGAAAGCTGCGAAGAATCCAAAAATGCCATTCAAAACCAAAAAGTTAAGGATTTTCCTTTGATAACCACTTTGATGTTTCTCATCGGGATTCGTAGAACGGATAGTAGCAGCTACAGAAGACACATTAAATCATGACCGTCAAATTTAATTTTCAGTAGAAACGTCATACCCTTTTGTAGACAGCAATTTCGTCAACAAAGATTTAATCTTATCAAAAATCGATTTAGGAATTTAGACTTAGAAGGAGCTGTTGTGTATTGGGATAAGAAATCTCATCCAGTTTTATTTAACAAAGACAATTTAGAGGCTAGCAATTTTGATAACTAGTGGTGTTCAAAAGCAGATGATAGGTGTTCCCATCCTTAAAAACAGCACGGGCGTGTACAAGTAAGTGCTGTATATTCAGTAGTTGAGCATTGGGGCTCAGTTGAAAAAATTTATGGAATGTATTTTGATACCGCTGCTGAAAATAGTGGTAGCTTTCACACTGTAAAAAATTTCGGAAACGTTTCTGAAAATAAGATAAACATTTCTGAATATGACGGAAACATCCGTCTGAAACCAGCTCTCCGAAATAGTCGGAAACGTTTCTGAGTATACAAAATACCTAAGAGGAAGTTGCGTAGCTCAATGCGCAACGAGCAAAATTGAGGTTCGGGAGAAGATTGAAACCGGAAACGGCGCCATATTAATGTGTTCGCATTTCAGCTTGTGTATATTTAATCTTGCTCGGTATAAAATCGGATATGATGGGAACTGTTAATCCGTGAGGAATTTAATGCAAGCAAGGAATGTACGAATGGTATTTGCTTCGTTTTGGTGACATGTAAAATTAATACGAAAACTAAATCTTCAATGCGTACTTCAACGGGATTATCAGAGTGTGTAACAAGTATAGATTATTACGATACAACGCGAAGAGGTTTGGATTATTTTTTTTTGTTCCAGAAGCCGGTAAGTGCTATTCATTGCTTAGAATTAGATTTATTTTCTTTCAAAGTGTATAAAGTTTTTGCTGTGCCTCAACCTTTTTTTTCCTCGGGACTTGTATTGACATAATCAAAACTTGTTTTTATTCTGAGCTTTGAGAAATTTTTCTAGTTAAAATTAAGCGAATTAGTTAAAAATATTAATGATAATAAGATCAGGAGCTCTCCCAGGGTCATGGGAGGTCGCTGGGACCTCCAAAACATTTTCCTCATTCTGCAAATTCGGACTGTCGATTCTGAAAATTCATTGACAGTATTCCAATATTTTTTGTGATAAAATTTGTTTGTGAGTTGCTGCAATCTTTCATTCTTTATGCATGTTGAGCATAAGAAGAACCGATTAATAAAAATATATCTTATTCTGGTATTGACGTCACTACATCGTTCCTGCTCTGCGCGCTTGGGGAAATTCCCGTATGACACAAGACTTCATTCAAATGAGTAATTTTTTGTTGCGCGGAAGAATAATTCGAGTGAGTGTTAGAATATTTTAATAGTGTGTCATTTTCTGTACTCTTAAAAACGCTCTGAACAAGAGTGGAACATTATTCGAGCAGCAATTACTTAAGGATTGTGTGCTATTTATGAATGGACATTCATCGATGTATTATGGAATATTTCATTTAAAAATGAAAAGTAAGAAAACATTTTTATTTTTTAAGATTTTTTGCGTTTAGCTTCAGGCTTTTAGTTTTGGGACTTGGGGGAAGAGGGGGGGGGGAATCGTTCCCCCTAGATTTTAAATTTACTGCTTTTTATTATGCATTTATGCTTGTAATTTGATGCTTTTGTTCTGCAAAATACATAGAGCACATACCTTTTGCCCCCCCCCCCCCAAACTTTGAAATGGTGGTCTAGTTTATATTGTTTAATGAATAAAGGATATGAAAATATCCTTTCAGACTGAAGTTGCACCTGTTACTATTCCAACATGTCACTATTCCTGAATATTAATATTGATACATTCCTTGGCTATTATATACTTTTTGAATGTCAATAATATATAATTTCGAATTCACTGAAATATTTTTTAGCCATTACTTGTGGCACAAACGCTTATTGTACTACATATGTACGTTCTAAAAT
>JAXGGA010024237.1:0-12361 GCA_038373865.1 Uloborus plumipes
TGCTTATTTTTCAGGTAAGATGATTCTGTGGCCGACTACTGGAGCATTTACTAGTGTTGAAAACAGCTTGGATTTTAACATATATCTATATATTATATTTTAAATTTCTGAAACAAGTAGGTGATTCACTATCAGAAAGGTTCATTCTAAAATCTAAAGTTTTACCTTGTTTTTGTTGCTGTATTGATAGCTGAAAGTTCTAGGTTAGCCAAGATCAACAAATGATCTCTTAAATGGCCGACTACTGTGCATTTACCCCATATCTTCTTAATATTTCTTTTTTGGATCAGCTACGCTAATGTTGTTACTCCAGTTCATACTTCCGCTGATTTGAGAGAAAAATACTAATATACTTTTGTGATATTGTTATAACTGTTATATTTGGATCATTGCTAATAATAAATGCTATTTGTCTGTTAGATAGTTAAGAATTCATAGTAATAGCATGGTAATCAACTATTAGTGTCTCAAAACCCTATTAAATTGACAAACGCTGTATATTAGCATTCCTTGAACTAATACGACTGACAAGATATTAGGAGGTTTTACATAATAGTATTGCATCTCCAATGCAATTAAATAAGCTCCAGCCCATGATAAAATGAAACTAACCGTAGATCATGTGACAAATAGAACGAAAAATCTTCCAATAAATCAGCTGTAAGTGTTCTATCCTTTTAAAAGGACGGAATAGATGAAACGTGGAAAAGGAGAGAAATTGAACCCAAAGAAATTCTAAATTGAAAAGTTGATGCATGTATTCTGGAAGGAGAGCTCAGGAGTTCTAAATTCCGAATGTTTCCTCTTTGAAGTGGAAGAGGCAGAGAGCTCAAATGCAGAAAAGGGAAATGCGGGTCAGAGATAATTTGCTGATTTCTTTTGCAAATCTTCGGGAAAGTAGCGAACGAATCAAAAAGTCAGTTTTTTTTTCTTTCCAGAATGTCATCTGCATATTTAAAGACTATCCCATCTGCTTTTCACGCTCATCGACTTCGATAATTTATTTATCACTTGAACTGCGCGATTCTATTAGTATTTCGGATGGTGAATTTCTTCAGTAGGAAAACTGTAGCCACTTTTATTACCCAACTCGAAAGATATAACGAAAGAAGAGAAATGTGGATTTACTAACTTTTTTTCTTTCCAAGGAACAACAGTATATTATATGGTAGCAATAAACAATTTGTCAACAATCTATCGGTCTAGCTCGCTTTTATCAATCGACGTACCATTCTACTATACAGGATGTCTTTAAGATAAAAAAAAATTAAGCCAACCAATAAAATAAGCAACTTTGCGTTTAAACTGTTTGGCATATTGAACGTTTAGAGTGCTGATGAGTAACTAAAACATTTCTTGTTAGCAGAAGTAAGCGTAATTTGCAGAAACTGAAAAAATTGGAGTGGTTAAATCAAACATCAATTATTATTTCTTGATGAATATAACTAAAACTCTTTTCTTTCTACACAAACCATCTATTTCTTTGAGCATAGCTTTCATTTTAGTCTTTATGGTTCTTACAGCAGCTTTTTATTACTACTATTATTGTTTTTTTTTTAATTTGTAGTTTAAAACTGCGTCCTTTTAATTCATTCATTTTATACGAATTCTTCTCTAAAAACATGCTTTCTTATTAGCATTAAGCATTATACACAGGATGCAAAATATAAAAAATAAAACAAAACGGTTCACGGCCTTGATTATTAATATTTACAAATTAAACTAGGCACCCTTATTCCCTATCGATTTAGGAAAACCATACATAAATACTATTTTTTAAATTCTAATTACTTATGAAGCTTCTTTCTGATGTTATACAATACTTTCACAAATAATTCTAATTAATTTACTGCGACAGTTGCTATCTTTTGGTTCTTGTTAATGTTTGTGTTGTGTTGGTAGATGTTTTCTTTCAAGTATCCCTAAACAAAAAACGCAAGATGCAACTTTGGAGAAACATAGTGGGTATTGATCCCTCATAAATAGATCACAATTGTCAGAGACAAGAAAACACTTGTCGTAAAAGGCTCATTGATACCCTTGCTTAGAGTGCCTGGGAACCATTTGGTTGAAACCATAAATTAAGGACACCTAGTTTGGCTGCAGGAGGTTCCATAGCATCTGAAGCAAGCATCAGTTTAAAAATGTTATGTCCTTCTGTTTAAAACGTATTATTGTAATTTCGAAATTAGTAACATCATACCTTACAGTAGCATATTAAATGCGAAAAGGTCATTTATGGTCTTGTAGAAGAGATTCCGATAGTTTTTCTTTCATTTTTTTAAACACAGTTATGTAAAATAAAGCTAAATTTAGGATTTAGCACTAATGAAGTAGAAGTAAAAGCATTACAAAAATACATTTCGTACAGAAATTAATTATAACATATTTTCAATTGTGAAAGTTTTGAACAAAAGTTAAATTAAGTCACATTCTTACAAAACATTTTGAAAACAATCTTTTTCTTCTTAACATATTCTTATTTGGATGAAACTTTCGTCACTACTCTTAGATGCTTTTTGGAGAAATACAAGTAAAGTACATGAGGAGAAGCATAATATTAGCTAAAATAAAAATGGTAAAACATGAAATTTATAAAAAAACAAAGACGTGTTGATCACATTTACTCTAACATCACACAAACTCGCACACATACATGTGTGAAGTTTTATTTAAAGTATTCAAAAATACCACATTTAAAAACTTTGACAATGTATTTGTTCTTAAATTGACCTTGTGAGTTTAATTTTCAAATGAAAATACATGTTCAAAATAAAGTAAAAAGACAAGTTTAAAAAATACGCCCACAAATCCATACACACACAATCGAAAAAATGATAAAAGTAACAGAAAAAAGAAAGAACGGAAATAAAGTTTTCACTAAGGATTCTCCTTTTCAATCTCCCTTCTAAACGAAGATATTTTGCAAAAAAAAAAAAAAAAAACAAATAAAATAAATAAAAGGAAAATACGAAGATGAGAGAAAACTAATTTAAAAAATGTGTTGCGAGCATTCGAGTGTGAATGAACTAAAGTTCTGAATGTGAGAACTGTTGTATGGGGAAAATTAGTTTTTGGTTGAAGGAAAGAAAGCTTAAAGGAAAACGCCTACGATGTCAGCCTTTCGTAGTCTTTGTTCATTTTATAAGCATAGATTTACATATCTACACATTATATCAAACAAAAACGTAGGCGGTTAGTTGCAAAAATATATATATATATAATGTATTTTTAAAAGTTAAATGCAGGAAATATGAAATACTTTCTAAGTTTAATTAGCAAAAATAATCAGCTTAGCTCACATTTTTGCATTCAAAAAGGCGTTTCTTGTAAAGCCGAAACACGTGTCTGCAGCATTCTTGCGCATTTGTGCTTTTCAATGTTGCGTTAATTGCTTTTACAATTAAAGATTTACAATTGGTTGGTCACGAAAAATCACACAAAATAATTGAATTTAAATAATACTATTTTATCGCTTAAGATTAAAGGATATTACTTATACTTTGAAGAAAATTGTATTACCTTTGTTCTTTTGTTTAACGAAATTACTTGAGTGGAAGCTTTGACGTTTCAAGTTTAAAGCTTTTCTTTAAAAGTTACGTAGTTATTGTGTGAGTAGCTTACATGTAGTACTAAAACATCCCTAATTTTGAATAAATAACAGCTGAAATGTATTCGTAATAACGTATTATGATATTTTCGTAAATTATCTGTTTAAATTAAAATTAAAAAAAAAAATTATAACTACGATTGAAAGAGAAACAAAGCTAAAAACATGCATGTTGATATTTTTTTAATATATACTGTGTTTTCAGTGCAGTTAGAAAACTATTAAAATTATAATGATAATTTAGCTATAAACTATTCGAGCTAAACTATTCATTTATTTTATTTTCAAAAATTAGCTAAACTATTCATTTTAAGTTTACAATAAATAATTAAATTCTTAAATATGATAGACATAGATACAAAGCTACAAACATGCGTCGTAATATTTTAGCCATCACGTATTCCAATATGTTTTTGTATTCATCAACTCTTTAAAAACTTTTTGAGCCTTGTATCGTATTCTGATATGATAAAACAGTTATGGTATATATGTTTTAATATAACTGAAGTAATGTAGTTTATATTAATTCGGAGACGCGCTTTTTGTTAAAAGGTTACTAAATTATCTGTCGGAAATTTTACGTAAATCTACTTTTTGTTCATTCATAACATTAGTTTTAATGTTTTACCTGCATATTCAAATGCTCATATTGTGACTTTATTTGTTATCCAAGTGAATGCTCTCATAGGATTTGTCTTATGGATACTTAATTTGTTATCTTTCTCTCTTTTTTTCAGCCTACCTTTATCAAGCGTGATTTTCTAAGAATGAAAAAAGTGCTCTCGAAGCATAAGTTGTGCAGTAGTTGGTTTAATTACTCCATTTACTCTTCCCAAAGCAGTTGAATATCATAAGCAAAACAATTTCCAAGCATTTAATTCGAATAAAAAAATATATTTTTATTTCTTCCATTAGACGAACCTTATAAATATAAAAAGTATTATGAGGTACTTGTATGTCGAAATGTTGCGGAAAAAATATGGGGATGTTGGAACTCTTCCAAAGGAAAAAAAATGTCACTCTAGCTGCGAAAAAAGAAAAACAGTAACCGAAAAGAAAGCAGATAAGCTCAAAAGGAAAACAATAAAGATGGTCGCTTGAAATTATTTTGTTCAGAAATGTCGCATAAATGTGTGAAACTGAGATGAAAAGACTTTTTTAATTTCAAATATTTGGCTTGAAAATTGCGCAATTTATAAAGCTATTTAAAAGATAAAAAAAGGCATTCCCTTGCGTCAGAGAACCTAAGTAAAGAAATTAGTCAAAACAAATTTAAGGGAATAAAAGTGCTGAACAAACTATGCAAATTCATCCTAATCTTGAAATTTTCAATTTATTTTTGATGTAAAGTTATCGAAATTAAGTATGATATAATCTACTATTTCTTTCCTACTGCTTAAAAGTTGTGTACTATTGGATAAACGATGAATAGGCAGATAAGGCAAACTAATGCTTTGACATTAATTATCAAAGCGAAAATATCAGTGCAATAATAGTAATGTAGTGCTGAATTTATTGTTAGTAATATAGAGAGCCGCTGTCAAGATGTAAGCGGTGAATGTCGATACCAGAAGTTTCGTATGCAATTTTATCTTTATAATGAAAAAACTAAACTACTTTTGAAAAGCGGAAATTTGAAAAAAAGCCGTTATTAAAGAACCGTTTGGTGAAGAGTTATACTTCTAATTTCAATTATTTTTCACAATAAAGACATAAACTCTTTTAATCTGCTTGCTCAAAAGTAACCATGCTTCTCCTCTAGATTGCTTTAGTCAGAGGTCAAGCCCGTCATTTAGGGGGGTCAGGGGGGGTCAATTACTCCCCCCCCCCCGTGGCTTTGAAAAATATATGTATTTACATATAAGTGGGCGTGGTTTCGTATGTTTTCCGATGGAATTGCATTGTGTTTGAGCCTTTGCCCTCCCCCCGGAAACACTTCAAATGACGACCCTCTTAGAGGTATCATATTGCTATTGAACTCTATTTATTCAAATACTATATACATAGCATTCAATAAATTTGAAACACGTCCATTTAACGATTCTATGTGGAACAACATTTTAAATTTCGGTTACATTAAAGAAAATGTTGTATATAATTAAGAAACAAACCGAACAGTAACCTTACAAACATGAAAAAAATAACCATGTTAAAATAAAAAACCCATGAAAGTAAAAAAAAATAATCATGTTGGAATTTTTTCTAAACTTTAGCATATGGTAACATTGATTTACTATCAACAAATATATATCTCTGACTTGCTCGAAAACGGGGAATTAAATTTGAAAAATATAATAAACTTTTTCTCTCAGACTGGTCTCTAAAAGTTTCGATCTATTATTTTTAGTAGTAATATTTTTTAATTAGTGATGTTTTCATTAATATGTACAGAAGCCAAAAATATAAGAACACTGTACGGATGAAGAAAAACAAAACATTCTGTCAAAATAAAATTTCGCATATAAAACAAATAAAAAGGGTTAGTGAAATAAAAACAGCGTTCATGAGGTGTCCCAGAAAAGCGCATAATTTAACTTGATAGCATTACTTGGACAATCAGCAAAGCAACAGGAAATTGTTTTGTAAACTACGAGCCATCTCAGAATGAAAAATTGCGACTCAGAATAAGTTTCAGCTTTGAAACATATTTTAAAACACGATTATAGAAATCAATGCATATCCCTACTATAGTTTGATCATTTACCTAACGTGCATCCAAATCGTTCCTTCTCCCTCTCCCTCCAAACAAAAGTTAGTTATAAAGATATCTATATTTCTGTGGCTTGGTTCTAAAAGGGCCTATGTCAAAAATGTTAGTTTCGAGAAAAAGGCGATGAAAGATATTTGAGCCTTTTTAGAGTGCTATAACTTTCTTATATTAAGATTTCCATTATTATTTTTTGGTATTTGTTTATTGTTAGTGTAAAGAAACATCATTTTATCATATGAAATTTTTTATACATTATATAAATTATATATTATATATATAAATATATAATATATATATTATTATATATTATATAGATATTGGCCTTTGTAGAATTTGTAGAGTTTTACTAAACTGGAAACTTTTGATATAAATAACACAGAATGTGAAAAAATTGACATTGGCCCTTTTAGAACCAAGCGAAAATTTAGTTGAAAAATATATATTTATATAAAGCTTTAAAAGGATTATTATTTGTAAACATGTTAGTTGAAGCTTGTAGTAAATATAACTTCATTTTGTAAAGACTTCATGTGTGAACATTTTCAGGGAGTACTTAAATGGTAAAATTAAACCTCGAAAAAAGAAAGAAAAATAAAATTGTGAGAACCAGACTGGATTACACTCAAAGTTCGTCTCTTTCGCACGAGTTGTCCGGATGTCCCACTTCTTTTTAAGTATGCTCCTTATTTAAGTTATTTAAGTGAATACTTGTTCAGAATACTAATGCATAAGGAAACAGGAACAGTAAATTGTAATGCAATTCGAGCGAAAGTAACATTTCCTGTGACGAAGGAAATTATCTCTTATATTTAGCGATTTGTACTTTCTACTTTAACGAAAAATTAAACATTCGAATTAAACACGATAAAATTGAAAATTTTTTACATTGTTTTTGGATTTATGAGCACTTATATGTACACTTTAAATTTGTACGTTAAAATTTTGAATTAAAAAAAAACATATTTGACGCGCATAAACAGTAGCATATTTTAGTAAAATTAAAAAAAAAAAAAAGAGGGACGCTATAATGTATTCGTATTTAATCTTGTTATTCATCCTTTTGTAATTTTCATTCAGCCCACTTTCGCACACACTGAGGAATTACCTGTTCCAATAATTAAGGATTTACAGTCGCATTTTAAGAAAACAACGATCTTTTTTATTATTTTATTTTTAACTATTGGTATATTGTTTGTTGGTACTATATACGGCTTTTATTGTTGTTTATGTGCTTGAGAGAAACAATACAAGTTTTAAAACTGTTTTTACTGTTTACCAAAGTTTTAAGTAAATTTTATTTTTTCAAAAAGACGCTCATTACAAAACATTAAAGGGCCTATTTAACGTATAGTAGAACCACATTAAACCGGATTAATAGGGAATCTAAGTTGAATTAAGGAAAGTACGGAATGAACAAAAAATCTGTACATTGGGTCAAGATACATAAATAAAGAACTGTACACAGTTAATATTGCAATTTGAGTGCAAGATAAAGAAATATAGAACAGTAGAAGAATGATTCACAAAAGTGAATTACAAAAACATAAAATAGGGCTTAAAAATACAAAAACAAAATATACAGAAGTACAAAACGTGGCTTACGAAAATACAGTAATGGGCTAACTGGAGTTTTATTTATACAATATGCACAGTTAAATGACTCAGCGGATTAAACGAAGTTCAGTTCAATAGGGTGAGAATTAATGATTGTTTACTGTAATTAAAAATACAAAATGTCTACTAGCGTTTTAACAGTGTCGCCTTCAACATTCTAACAGCATTCTCCTCAAAAAACTGTCCCACATCAAAAGTAAAGTATACTTCAATGGAAGGCAAAAGTTCAAAAGCAAAAAGACAAGAAAAAGCAATTTAAAAATGTATTTTTTCTTCACAATCGAGTTACATCATTTCCGCTCAGAGGAAGCGATCTAAGTTTCGACGATTCGAATTTTGAAGAAATTTCAGATTAACCTAAGTTCATTTTAGTAGGGTTCGGATTGACCTTAATTAAAAACATGAAATAGTATCTATAAACGTGATCATTATATCGTACTTAACCTTAAAAAAATGCCCCAAATCGAAAGTAAAGTCTACTTTAAAAACGAGGCAAAAGTTCAAAGGAAAAAGAAAAAGCAATTTAAAAATATATTTCTTCTTCACAATCGAGTCACATCATGTCCGCTCAGAGGAAGCGATCAAAGTTTCGATGATTCGGATTCTGAAGAAAGTGGGCCCGCTACATGGCTGCGAGTATCCATCTGGTCATCCGGACACGCCGATGGACTTTCCGAGAGATATCATCCCCGGTACGTGATCACAATAAGAAGGAGGAATAATGCATTGCGACGGAGCCTTTTGACGTTCTTTTGCTTATTGGAATTATATAGGATTTCGGAAAACACCGACGCTGGGGAGAAATCTGGGGAGAAAGCTTTTTAAAAGAGCTTTAATATTTCTTATGGCTCTTAATATTATAGAGCTTCAATTAAATAAAGTTTCAAAAGGTTTAAAAATGATATAGTTTAGAGAACTTTCTCAACCCATTTCCTGATGTTCATACTACTTATAATAAACAGTTCAGTTTGACATATTTATTTATCTGACGTAGGCCCGTAATTTGGGGGGGGGCAGGGGGGTCAATTGCCCCCCCGGCTTTGAGAAATCAATGTATTTACATATAAGTGGGCGTGGTTTTTTATGCTTTCCGATGAAATTGCATTGTGTTTGGACCCTTTGCCCCCCCCCCCTGGAAAAACTTGAAATGACGTCCCTGATCTGACGTTATTTTGCTTATTGGATTTATATAGTATTTCAGAAAAGACCGACGTTGCTGAGAAATCTGGCGAGAAAGTTTCTTAAAAGAGCTTTTTATTTCTTATGGATCGTAATATTGTAGATCTTAAATCAATTAAATAAAGTTTCAAAAGGTTGTAAAATGATGTAGTTTAGATAACTTTTTCAACCCATTTCCTGATGTTGATACTATTTCCAATGAACCGTTCAGTTTGACGTATTATTTATTTATTAGAGGCTCTTTGCTTATTGAAATTATATAGGATTTCGGAAAATACCGACGTTGGGGAGAAATCTGGGGAGAAAGCTTTTTAAAAAAGGTTTAACGCTTCATATGGCTCTTAATATTATAGATCTTCAATCAAATAAAGTTTCAAAAGGTTTTAAAATGATGTATAGATAACTTTGTCAACCCATTTCCTGATGTTCATACTACTTCCAATGAACAGTTCAGTTTGACGTATTATTTATTTATTAGCTTCGCCATGTGCCCAACTATTATTTATAAATGTAAATAAATATTTTTTACTTGCATTTACAAATAATAGTTGGGGTTTGAGCTTGATAATCTACATGATCACAATAAGAAGGAAGAGTAATGCATTGCGACTGAACTTTTTGACGTTATTTTGCACATTGGAATTACATAGAGCTTTGTAAAACCTCGACGCTGGGGAGAAATCTTGGGAGAAAGCTTTTTAAAAGCGCTTTACTATTTCTTATGGCTCTTAATATTATAAATCTTCAATTAAATAAAGTTTTAAAATGATGTAATATAGATAACTTTCTCAACTCATTTCCTGATGTTCATACTACTTCCAATCAACAGTTCATTTTGACGTGTTACTTATTTATTAGCGTCGTATTTGCCCAACTATTATTTATAAATGTAAGTAACTATTTGTTTGCCGGAATAAGTACAAAGATACAGATCGTAAGAAAAAAATTGTGTTAGAGCGAAGCTCTTTTTAGCTGTTTAGGAGATAAAACACGATTGAGCTGATATGAAGCAAATGGAAGGACTCGGTTAAATTTACAGACACATTTTTAAGAGTTTATATTAACAAACCGTAGGAAATAGCAGCGTGAGGGACCTGCCCCACGCTCTACTTACTTCGCGCCGGAAGTGGGCAAGGAAGAGACCTAACAGTTAGGGCAGAGAGTGGCTGAAAACGAGAAGGCCACAGGCCTTTATAAGTACAAAGTGATTCAAATAGCTATCTTCATCTGTAGTTACAACAATAAATAGTGGTTATGAGAAACATGCGAGAACTTTAAATGCATACATAGGTATGAATTTCAAAAAATATATACAGAGTAGCTTTAAGATAACTTCAAAATGTGCATATTAATCATTGAAATTTGACATATATATATGTACATTACATGCTTTACAAATTCTGTCTGAATTTTAAAAAAATGTGTTAGGTAATCACCCTGCAAAACATAAACTGTTGTTTTTACAGTATAATACTGGCAGCAGATGTTCCAGTTTAAAACAAAAATTCACAGTAATAAGCTATAAAATTAGCAATTGCACAGTTCACTACTTTAAAATTCAGTCTAAATTTCACCATAAAATAAGTGTAATAGTCGAAGTTTCTGAATGAAGTCGAGCCTATTTTGAGAAAACTCTAATTTTTGGTGGAAATTTTAACGATGCATTGTGTAAAGATATACCTAACATCAAAAAACTTAAAATCTGAGGTAGAACTAAACGACCATGCGTAAAGACAAGCATCAACGCAGACCTCGTCAACTCTTATAAACAAAAACCAAGACATACATCAGCGGCTAAGATATGAATCGCGAGTCAAAAACACAATGACCCGAAAATAGACAAAAATTTAAATACTAATACAAGATTATTCTATGTTTTATAAATGTCACTCACACCCATTAAAATGTTTAACGAAATATTAAAATAATTTTCATTAAATTTTGCACAAAATTAATTTGTAGCATGAGGATTATGCACTACGAAGCGTTTTTTCGAAAATTCTATTTCGTTCTCTTTGTATTCTAATTCTTAGCGAAAATTCGATAACATAGGGAAGAAATATTTCATACACATTTTCAAGTCTTATGTCATTCGAAAACTTGAAATTGTCTGCTAAAATGATGTCGGTTTGAAGTTTCTACGAGCATTAGAAGAGCTGTAATAATTGTTCTTAGAATCCCGAAATTCAAGGCTTACCTTCAGTAAAGCAAGCCAAACGATTCTAAAATGGCTTTGCTCGCGAATAAAATTTGTTTGAAAATATAGATGAAGTAAATTATTTTATCAACGGTAATCAACTTTTCATGTTGTTACCATAGTTACGTTTTTATTTCCTTTATTTGTTTCGTCCTTTGTCTCTCAATAATTTTTAAAATGTATTTGTTTTTGTAGTAATCTAAACTCCAAGCCTTATTAAAATTAGTTGAATGAACTATTTTAACTGTTGTGAAAAAAAATCGTCTTTTTTTCAGTTTTTAAGGAATCAAAACTCGGTAAATTATAAAAATATTGTATAAAAAATCCGGTATTTCAACGTTCCTTCTAAAATGTTTCATTTCGAAAAATTTATTATTATTATTATTAATTTTTTTTAAGATATTAGGAAAGAAAACTTCTTTCTTCTTTTAAATTTTGGTAAGATTTCTGTTGGTTTCTGTAAGTAGCAAAATTGTTCTTATTTTATCTTTTGGCTTATTTTTATATCATGCTTTTAAGGAATTACATTTAGATTATAACTAAAAATTGAGTACTATTCTTTCTATGATATCAATTTATTACCAAATGACCTTTTAATTTTATATCACGGGCAAGCCGTGCGGGTACCGCTAATTCGTCCATAAAGGGTTATTCAATAAATTTCCTAAATACTCTCCTAAAATCACAGACTAATTCGGCAAATCCCCTATTTGATCCAGACAGCATGTTAGTCAATATTTAATTAAATATCATTGTCGAAAGCTATGCATGTACGTTTGGATGGGTCAAGATTTCAAAAGATAAATTCCGAGTAAAACTTTACGGTTGGTAAATTGTAACCTTACATATTATAAAGCTACTCACATTAGATTTAACTCTGCTCAAAATAAAGAACATTTTCATTTTAAAGAAGTCAGTAACAAGGAGTCACGCATAACAATTTATACAATATAGGATAAATTCAATGAAAATTTATAGAATTGCCATTTTCAAAGGAGAAAATTTAATTAATTTCTGATAAATACGATGCATAAAATTCATTTCATTCTAG
>JAXGGA010024238.1:0-12361 GCA_038373865.1 Uloborus plumipes
TAAAACTTAATACTGTCATGTAATTTCTGTCCGGAGTTTTTTCACAGTCCCCTACCACAAATTCAAAGCTTCATTAGAAAAAATCTGTTGCTCTTGCAAATGCTTTTTGGCATAAAAATTAAAGTAATCTGAATTTGCCGAAATTACTGAGAACGGTGGTGAAACGCCACTTTGTTTAGTTTGAGAGCCACTTTGGTGATGAAAGTATGCATCGTGGTCGTTGCGAAAACAGTCCTCTGGGAAGTGATTTTATTAATGTTAATCATTTTAATTATGAAACATATTATTCCACGATTTATGTCTAAATATATAGGTAGTTTCGTAACTAATTATGTTCCAATTATTTTGCAGATCTTTCTCAACCAAGTGCAAAAACACAGTCCTATGGCACAGGCCCCTGCCTAGTTATACTAGGTAGGGGACTTGCCCCCTATCATGAACCCCCCATCATGAATAGAAAATGATGAGTTTACAGAGAATCGCCCTATTGTCAACGTTAATATTGATAAGTTTTCTTTTCTATTGGATATCAATTAAACACTTCACACACTCCAGGGTCCCCCGTACCTACCACAACTCGTGGTTTAACCGGGATAGGACCCTGAAGAGCACTCTGTTCTTTTGATCCAGACAAAGGGCCGAGCAAAGCCCTGTTCCAGTACCAGGACCAGAGGTATCGTTTCACTTGGAGGACTTTGTGACCACGACATTTTTAACGTCCCCCAGCCATCATTAATCAAGACGGTGGATCTTCGATCGTCTGGTATCGAACCCGGGACCCTCCGAACACGAATCCGACGCCTTACCGATCGTGCTACCACGGTCCTATCAATTAAACAAAAAGAACAAACTAAAGTTGTAATAAAATTGCCATGTCTGTTTGAAATCAAAAAAATAAAAAATAAAGATGATGACCTTTCTTGGACATTCATAATTCGTATGGAATTCTAATTTGTTTTTACTATCAGAAAAAATGACAAAAAATAAAGGAGAGCAGGGGCCAAACAATTGCTTAAGGATTCTCCAAATGCAGAAGGTTAAAGCATCAAATTTTTAAGCCTATGTCAAGAGGAAGATGATTGTTGTATTTTCCCAAATAACCATAACATTGAACGAGATGAGATTTGTCGACATGAAAAAGACTTACCCCCCCCCCCCCCCCCATTCGGGATTACAATCAGGGTTGCCAGATTTAAGAGCTGTAAATACGGGACAGCCTTATGGGAAGGGGGATTGAGAGACGAAGTCTAAAGGTTGAATTTTTACAACTTTGACTTTAATATCAAACCTTTGTCAAAAATATACATGAAGAAAAAAAAACAATGATAATATAAATAAAAACTACATTTTTACCATTGCATAATAATTTTTCTTCATGGATATTAAGAGGAAAAAGTTTAATATTAATTATTGTGTAAGTTCGTATTTCCCTGTTATTGACCCCCATTTTCCTAACGCATGCCTGTCATTTCGAATTTTGCCAGGGGGGCAAAGGGTATGTATTCAATGTATGTTTTCCAAACAAAAACCAGCAAAAGCCACACCCATTTATATGTAAATACATTATTTTCCTAAAACCGGAGGGGGGGGGGCATTGAACCCCGTCCTGACTTCCCAAATGACGAGCCTGTCTTAACGTGATAGATAAAATAGTCGCTAATATTGATGACTAAGGTTTAGTATGTACGTTTTTAAAAAGCTAGACGTACCAGTGGGGAAATTTGAATGTGCGCAAAATAATTTTAAGGAGTCATTAACAAAAATGTCGATTATAATTGAGTAGACATAGCGTAGAATTAAACTCAACTACGAGACTCGTACTTGAACTAACTATAAAAAGTTAGCCTAAAACAAATCAAAAAACAATTTTCAATATCTTTAGTGGGGGGGGGGGGGGCAAGTTTTTTCAATATAACATAATAATTATTCTAAGATAATGTTGGAAATTTTTCTTTCTTTCTCTCTCTCTCTCTTTTTAAAATCAATTTACTACTTGATATTACTTCTGCAATAATTCTTTCTAAAATTTGCTGCGTCTTTAATTTGCCATAAAGCTCATTGCAATTTACATTACTGCTGAGCTAAAAAACACTTATATTTCTTTCATAAGGAAAATTTTGAGAAGAGCGTATAAGGTACAATAAAATCATTTACAAGGAGCTACCTAATTTTACAATGAACGACTTCATTGTTGAATTGATTGTCACAATGATTCCTTCTCTGACTGAATAATAGAACACTAACATTACACTTCAGAACAGAAAAACATAATGATCAAATCATTTTTCTTATCACTCTATTTCATACTTTTTGTTTTACTTTATTTTTTTTTAAACAATGTTTCGTTTTGTAAAATGTTGCCCCTAGCTTAGACTACGGGACTTTAGCTGTCCCGTATCGAGGTTCCCCGGGACAATTTTTCAAAAAAACGGGACTGTCTCTTGAAATCCGGGACGTCTGGCAACTCTGATTACAATAGACGGTATTTCAAATTCGTAAATATTTAGTCAAAAAAAAATATTTTTCCCCCTCATATAAGTGGTTGTCATTTTGTCCTCTTTTTGCGTTAGTTTAGGCATAAACGTACCTCAATATTCATTAAAATTATTATTTATGTTATTTCATTATTTCTATTAAACCTATATTCAACAAAAGCAAGATAAACCATTACTATACCCAAATCACCCATCCATGGGCAGGGTTGTCATTTCGTCCACTTTTTTGCAAAAAGTCCGGGACGCCGGAAGAAATGGACGAAATTGGATGAAATGGACAAAATGGAAGAAATGAAGAAAAAAAACCCACATTTTTTTCATACGTTTGATGTACAAAAATGTTATGATGTACAATTAGTATCTCTCTTGCATTATCTATTTCCCAAAATAGAATGATGGTATCATACAAAAAAAAGGCAATTAACCCATTGATTTTTAATTAATTTTAGTTGACCAAAATAAAATTTAACATAGTGAATAAACTATTGAGTGTAATTATATTATTATAGAGTAGACAAATAAAAAAAAGTGTTTTTCTTTATAGCATATTTTTAAAAAGAAATTAAAGAGTATTATGTTCCCTTTGATATTAGTAAACACATTACAATCCCTTAAAAAGTAAACTTTATATGATATTTTCTCATGAATTCTATGGTTAAATTTTGTTTGAATTAAATACACATATAAATGTATATAATTTGTATTTGAGAATACATTAGATGCTACAAGAAATATTGGTTTTATTTTGATTCAAAGACTAAATCAAAATTGAAGATCTAAATATTAAATAAGAACCTAAACTAAAACAAGACCTGCATGTCAAACAGTTAAGAATATCCTTTAAAATTTAACAATATGACTTTTATTTATGTAAAAATTCCTTTTTTTTATTCTGCATTGTTCATTTTACATTACATTTTTTGAGGATTTAATGAATGTTGCCCCATTGTAAAATATTTATGTACACAGCATTGTTTTATGGATATATTAATGCTATTATAGGAATATATTTCATTTCATGGCATAATTTTCTTTCTTCTTGATATCAAATAATGTTTACTTCATAGGGTTTTTAATATTTTGAGACTCAAATCTTTAAAAATTTCATTTCTACTTTTATATTTTACATACACTTTTATTGTTGAAAATGAAACTCCTTCAGAACAAATAAACATCTTGAAATTATTTACTGCTGATGTGTGCTCTCATAAGCATTAAATCTTATCGTTAATATTCATTTATTTTATACAGATGCTATATCTTTATAGTATCTGTTGTTTATTAAATATTTGAATACATAATTATGTGTGCTAATTTTGATAATCAAACCATTACCTCATTGAAAAAAATCAATATTTCAAAACATTACTCTTAAACTTTGGATTTTTTAATTAAGAACTGTCATTTTCTTTAAAGTGGACAAAATGGACGAAATGGACAAAATGCTATTTTGTCTGGGGCGGTTTTTTCCAGGTTTTTTCCGGCGGTTTTTTCCGCCCCGGACAAAATCAAACAACCCTGTCCATGGGGTAATTTGGGTATAGTGAACTCATATTTGCCATTTATTTGTAAATAAGTCTATTAACATGAAATTTGCAGAAAATTGTTCAAGAAAGTCACAATGTTAAGGGGTTACAGTACCTTTCCCACAAATTTCTTTAATTTAAGTGAAAAAGTTAATTCTTTGAAATATTTGTTTTTGCACTTGTTTAGCAATAAATAATTTATTTTCAAACATTAAAAATTTTAAAAACTTTTTTTGAAAATTTGAAAAATGTAAGAAAATTTCAATTTTTTAAAAACCCTAAGGCTTTTTTGTTTCTGCACTAATTTCAAAATTTCTTTTTGCGAAATGATCAAAAAGATTACATCAACAAATCTGTGCATTCATTTTCTTATATTTCGATTAGAAAATATTTTGTGACCTTTTATGTAAAAATTTCTTAGAAAATTTTGTTCTTCGAGGTTTAACAAACTCTAAAAATTTTTGTAATTTATAAAACGCTTATTCAATGCACAGTTTTGTTAAATATATTATCCTAAGTGCAAAAAATATTGCTTTAAAGTTATATCTTTAATAGAAAAAATTCCTTAGCATTTCCAGTAACATAGAAACACTAAAAACTGATCACCGAGAAAAAGCACTTTAAAGTTTGACTTTTCCATTAGAACACACAGCATGCATGCCCTCAAGTCACTCATAACTTTTTAAATAATTTAGCTAGAACATTGCTATTTTTTTCTGAGTGTTTTAAATAACTTATACTTTTGAAATAAGCAATAAAAATTTTTTTGGTCTTTTGGTCATTTTTGAGGTACTGTAACCCCTTAAGCTGGACCAGGGAAAAGGGGAAAAAATCATAATAAATTTATTACAAGACTTGAAAGTTCAAATTGGTCATTTTAATACCCAAATTACCCCGACAGACCCTAATCATAATTTTTTCAGTAACAAAAGAATGAAAAGCATTTTTGGAATAGTTTCAAAAAATTTCGGAGGTGGTTTCAACCAGTGGTTGGAAAAACTACATTTCTTTTGTAACGAACTACAACTACTTTGTTATGAATGTTGTTAACTACAACTATAACTATTTTTTTGAAATGTGGCGACTACAAACTACTTTTGAATTGTAGTTGTTATTTCGCTACTTTTTAAAAATAAATAAATAAAAAGCATACACTGTTTGAGGATTGACCGAGAAAATTCGAAAAGTGGTTAACATAAATAAATTAACTCATTTGAATGTGGAAGAGAACTAGGAATTGTCTTTGAATTTATTTGTTACTTTCCCTTTTTGTTCCTTTCTTTTTTTTTGCTAAAATTTGTCTTTTTTGGATTTTTTTACAATTTTTACGAATTTTCGCCACAAAAAAAAAAAAATGCAAAAGTTGAAAGATTGAAAGAATTCAACTTTCAATTTTTTTTTTTTTTTCAATTTCTTGCCAGGGAATGTTTAGGAACATGAAAATCATTTGAAAGAATATAAAAATTATGATGCCAAATAAACCAATGACATTAAACATAAGAATGTATTTCGTCAAAATGATGTATCTAAAGTTCAGCTCATATTTTCATAGTTCTTATTTCTCATTGCATCCGCTGCTGTACTCGTGCAAGATTTGCACTAGTCAGAGGAAATGAAACCTTGTTCTTTTCCTTCGTTCTCTTAAAAATAAAATTCATTTATTTATTTATTTTTTAAATTTAATAGTAGTTTCCGGAAATCGCTACAAACTACTATATTTTTGAAAAGTAGTGCGCTACACTACAAACTACTAAAAAATGTAGCTACTACAGTAGTTTCGTACTTGTACCGCGCTACTTCCGACCACTGGTTTCAACCCTAAAAACACACCGATTAAATACGGCCAGGATAGAAAAAATTAATTTCGCAAAACCAGGGAGGGGTATAGTGACATAGTCGCCGGAACTAAGTTCTTTTAATGATTTGTTTGGTTTTAAAAAAAGTAATTTTTTTTGGCGAAGAAAAAGAAAATGTTTGCAGTTATTTTTTTTTTTAAACTTTTTTTTTTTGCCATTTTTTTAGTTTATTTTTTTGTTCGGGAGCAACGCCCTCCTAATGATTGAGTAGTGTAATTGCCCTCGCCTGTCCCCTCAAATGGCGGGGATGTTAAATAAACGCAAGAAAGCAAAAAAAAAGAGTGAAACCTTATAAATATGTTCTACAATTTGCTTATTGGTACAAATATGAAAACGCCCCCCCCCCCCTCCCCGGTTTCAGTCTCGGTTTATAAAACAAGCAGAAAGTACTTTACCTGTTTTGATTGCAGTTTCTTTTTCCACAACTTCAGCAACCTCCATTTTACAATAGATGGTTAAAACATCTTCTGGTAAAAATTTTCCGAATTTTCCATCAAGAAGATTTTTCCTTTGAAGAATGGAAAATCCCCAACCTGTCACTTCTGAGAAATCCTTTTTCCCCACCGGGCTGCTGTAATCTTCCCCATATTCGTTCTTAAAGATAAATTGGAATCTCACTTCCATAGGAAGAGATGAGCTATTTTTCAAAAACAAACTAATATATCCTGGGGCTGCTCCGGCGTCTCCGGTATAACTTTGATATACCCCCCCAAAAATTACTCGCCAAATCTGGAACTCCCTAGGGACTCTTTAGGGTTGCTGTTTCATATTTTGGTGTTGCCAATTTAGGTTTTTACAGCTAATTTAGGTTTTTGCTGTTGCCAAATTTAGTATTTTCTTGCATTTGTACCATTTTTTGAGTTTATTTTTTGAAGTTTTGTGGCAATAATTTTTGTGGCAACAGGTTTTTTGCTTGGCGAGAAAAAAAAGTCGCCAAATTTCCGATTTGGGGCTTATATCAAAGTAGTTCCGCGTCTCCAAATGGATAAAGCAAAAGATCCCATTCCACCTCCTTGAATGTAAATTTAGGAGATCTGCGTGGTTCAGGTTCTTCTTTCAGAGTTGAAAAATCCTTGACCCTCCAAACAACACCAGCACCGCTGTTTGACTGACGACATGAAAAATTCACATTGGCAGGGGAAGAAACTGAAAATTCAGCCATACTGCGTGAAGAGAGCTAATAACTGCAATGACTAAAAATCGACTTCGCTTTGTACATCTGGTGAATTTCTGAGGAGAAGGGGAGGGGGGGGGGCGAGAGAAGTGAAACAGAAAGGCGCCAAATGAGAACTTTGACCTCCTTTGTGACGAGATGGCAACGAATGCTATTTTATGAAGAAGAGTCGAACGTTATTACGAATGGTTTGCGAAAGAATGGAATCAAAAATGCGACATCAAAGTCAACTGACGAAATAAAAATATTTTATTTTTGATATTTTTTCATCTTCGGTGCAGTGGAGCCTCGTTTATCAGACTAACTGGAACCACATACGATCCGGTAAAGCAACATACTTGATAATCGGGTATTATGGAAAGTAAGCAAAACAAATATTAGTACATTATAACTGTTTGTCAGAACAGAAATCAATGCTTTGTAACAAACTTTATAGCATAAGATTGTTATGCGTACAATTCGCGCTTTATCATTATTATATCATTCGATTAAACAGTAGGATGGGCCGAAAATGACTTTTTTTTTAAATTTCGATGACGGGGAATGCGGAAAACCACACATTGCCACAGCACATAAAAAAAATTCACGTAAAAAAATTGAAAATTTTTTGTCAATTTCTTGATCTGCCGCAAAAACGTTGATGGGCGGACTTCGATTTTTAAAAACATTTAGAAGGGCGCCTCATCCCCCCAACATTAAAGGCTGTTTAAAGTTTGTTTTTTGGTCTTCAATGTCAAACAAATTCCGAGGAAGAGCCGCAAATTCCCTACTTCACTAACATTATCAAAATCCCCCCCCCCCTTCCCCGACTGAGTTCCTGGAATTTATGTTCCTAAAAATTACCTGCGGAGGGTCCCTAAAAAACCTCTCATCCCATTAATACTACCAAAGACCGTCTAAAATTGCTGCTATCTAAAATTGCTGCTATCTAAAATTGCCGTCTAAAATTTTTAAAGCTGCTAGTTAAAAAAAATATGTTGAAGTGCCTCTCTCCTCCTAGTTCTTGCTCACATTTTAAAAATTTGTCTTAAGTTTCGTTTTTAAAACTTCAATTCCGAAAAATTCAAGTGGGAGAACTTCAAAGAACTCCTCACATCATCGAAGGTATGCTAAAATTCCGTTTTTGGAGTTACAAGTTCAAAACACTGTTTACCCCTAACATAGTACCTAAGATGACTTACAATCGCGATTTTAACACTTGAATTTCAAGGGAAAAAAAACCCTTCTCTAAACATAATCGAAGACAATCTAGAACTGCTTTTTAGCCTACTTTCCCGTTAAAAATAAAAGAGACGAAAAAAGCATTAAAATTGGCTTTATGCATCTAAAAAAGTCGCCAAGTCCAAAAAATATCGCCAAGTCCAAAAAAATATCGCCAAGTAAAAAAAATATCGCCAAGTAAAAAAAGTCAAAAAGAAACAAAAAAAATGAAACAAATATCGAAAAATTAAAAATTTGAAAGTAGGGTATTGAGATGGGGAATTTGTGTGTCTGTCAGTCTGTCGGTCTGTCTGTCCCCCCCCCCTAATAACTTTTGAATGAACATTCCGATTTGGACAAACTTTTTTTTTGTTGGAAAGATCTCGGCGAGTACAGCTCATTCCCATATTTGAATTTTCGATTTGAACAATTTTTGGTGCAACTTTAAACCGTTCAAACAACCTGGCCCGCGATATTAACTTTTTAGTTAACAGTCCGATTTGAACAAACTTTTTTTTGTTCGAAAGATCTTTTCAAGGGTACTTCATTCCCGTATCTACATTTTCGATTTGAACAATTTTTCGTTCAATATTGAACCGTTCAAACAAGCTCTCACCCCTAATAACTTTTGAGTGAACCGTCCGATTTAAACAAACTTTTTTTTGTTCGAAAGATCTCGGCAAGGATACTTCATCCCCGTTTTTAAATTTCCGATTTGAACAATTTTTCGTTCAACATTGAACCGTTCAAACAAGCTCTCACACCTAATAACTTTTGAATGAACAGTCCGATTTAAACAAACTTTTTTTTGTTCAAAAGGTCTCGGCAAGGATGCTTCATTACCGTATTTAAATTTTCAATTTGAACATTTTTTTTGTTCAACATTGAACCGTTCAAACAACCTTTCCCCACATAATAACTTTTAAGTGAACCGTCCGAATTGAATAAACTTTTTTTTGTTCGAAAGATCTCGGAGAGGCTCATTCCTATATTTCACTTTTCAATTTGAACCATTTTTCGTTCAATGATGAACCGTTCAGAAAAAATTTTAACATGAGCGCCTACGGAGAAATTTAAATTAAATGTTGATTCTGAACTTCAAGGCGGATTTCCTTCAAACTAACTTTGTAAGAAAATGGTTTTGATAAATAATGTATTGTAAAGTACTTTTCTGAGTTATCTTCTGTGAGGACTCTGATTCCGACTCCGACTCCGCGAACATGGCGGAAATGCAGGCTCAGAAAAAATGACTGACTGGGCAGACGATTTTTTGTTTATTTATTTATTTGTTTGTTTAATTTATTATTATTATTTTTTTTATCAGACGATTTTTTTTGTTAACAAAAATTTTTCATTCACGAGAGCATTTTATTCCTTATTTATATTTAACAACTGGCAACGGATTAAAAATGAAATTCAAGACATTTTATTAACGAACAAGTTTTTTTTCTTTCTTTGATAAAATGTGTTTTGAAGTTCTTTGTACTTTTATTTTATTTATTTATTTATTTTTTTCTTTGGAAACGATTGTGGAATTTTTCTACGGAAGAACTATAACAGTTACATTCTTTAAAAGGTGCGACAAAACTTTATTGACTCGTTTATTTACTTTTTACGTGTCTATTTTATCTGATGAGAGGGGTATATTTCGCTTTCAGAAATCAGCTTTAAGTGCTATAAAGATATGTTTGACATAATTTTTAGTTTCAGATAATCAAGAGAATATTGATCAGATGCTACAATGCCGATGTCGATGTACGGGAAAGTAGGCTCGTTTAGTTCTTGACAGAACTTCTTGTTTTTTTTTGAAGTTATAATTTCAAACAGTTATATTTCAAGTTCGCCATAGCATACAGTTTTTTTTCAACAAAACGGCTGATTCAATGAAACGGCTCATTGATTAAAGCGAAATATTATTCTGACTTTGGCGATTTGATTCATTAAAGCGGCTGATTCAATTGACCGGCGTCCTCTATATAAGAAAAATAACAGTTGCGTTTTCCTTTGTTTCATTTTCAATTACTTCTGTATTGCAGGTAATTTTTATCCTACCCTGGGGGCACCCTGACTAATACTGTTGCTGAAGTCAAGGTGCCCATCCCCCCCCCCCCCCAAGCTCAGTGACGCAAATTCCCCCGCCCAAAAATTTTCACAACCCTCTTGTGCTTTTTATTTTTACCCCTCTTTTTATTTTATTTATTTTCTTTTAATGTTATTTATTTTTTTTAATTATAACTATTATTTTTTAAGAGTCGCTTTTTTCCCTTCCAGACATTTCAAGCACACACACGCACACACAAAAAATAAATTAAAAAAAATAATAATAAAGAATTTAAAAAAAAATTTAAATTAAAGAAATAAATTAATTCATAATTTTTATTCAAAAAAATATTTAAATATTAAGAAAATTAAAAATAATTTAAATAAATAAATAAATTAGTTTTAAAAAATCTCCCCAAAAATTTTGATCGCGCAACTCGTTCCATAATCCCCCCCTTGTGGGCATCCCTGGCTGAAGTAGAAAAATGGCGCGAATGATCGGCCAAAATACTACCATAAATAAGGTGCTCGAAAAAGACTCATAAACAACTCAAAATAATGTACAAAACAATTTGTTTCGTTTTAGGGAATTATAAGAACACTTCAAATCAACAATAGATGAGAAAGGCGCTTTGTTATTTCAGAAACCATTTCTAGCCAGAATGGATGCCAAAAAGAAATGAAAAAGCAATAAAATAAATGCTTAAATGGCTGAAGTAAATATTCGCTGTCAAATATTACAAGTGTAATTAAAAATAAATCCCTCATAATAATTTGAACTTAAGGGCGCTTTTCCACTTGACGACGCGACAACGACGAAAATCAGACGGTAATATTGCAACGATAAGTACGTTGTCGTATCGTCTTCAGTATTGTTTTTCCACTCAAACGATATCGTTTCTCCGAACGGGTCATTTTCCGCCGCATTCCTTTTCGAGACAGCACTGTGCTCACCATGTAAAACATTATATCTCCTCTATTTAACCAACTACGTCTGCTATGTTTACTTTACCTCCGCAGAAAAAGAAAACAAATGAAGAGACAATATGAGTGTATGATATTCACAACTTAAAAACATTCTCACCTTGTTTACTAAGAACGAAACGCCTAGTATCTGTTGGCGCCGCAGAGCGATGAATAGCGAATCTATTTGCCAAGCGCTACAGAAGGGTTGCCATAGAACTTTTTAAAATTCAGTCCGCAGTTCGCCATGATGAAGTTAGTCGTCTTAATATTGTTGTTTTGTTTTGTTTTCGTAGTTGTAATGCTCTTTAGTACTAAGCGAGTATATCCCCATTTCGTTGTTACTAAAAGAAATATGTTTCGTTGTGAATCGGCTCTTTGTTGAACACCATCGCTTCATTACAATTTAGAGCATCAAATATCTTGACGAATAGATTCACCATTTATCGCTTTGCTGCGTCAATGCTATCGAAATGAAAGTCTGAGCTTTTCTGTAGTAATTAAGATCGTCTGAGCATAATGAAACAAAACAGTAAAGAATAATATTATTTCATTTCTACATTACTACTATTAAAATCTGTCCGCGTCTGTCTGTCTGTCTGTCCGTCTGAAGCTTGAACTCCTCAAAAACCGCTGAGCGTAGAGAATCAAACATAATACCATTCGATTCGAAATTTGCTAAGGAAGACAATACGACCAACCGCGTAATTGTACGACTTTAATTAGCTGAGATATTAATTAAAACGTTAATTAAATTCTTTGCACTTTTAAAATTCCACGACATTTATTTCTTTCCGTTGCCATTTTAAATTAAAGCGTTAATTAAATTATTGAACTATTTAAAATTCCGTCTGAAGCTTGAACTCCTCAAAAACCGCTGAGCGTAAAGAATCAAACATAATACCATTCGATTCGAAATTTTCTAAGGAAGACAATAAGACCAACCGCGTAATTGTACGACGTTAAATAGCTGAGATATTAATTTAATTAAAACGTTAATTAAATTCTTTGCACTTTTAAAATTCCAAGACATTTATTTCTTTCAGTTGCCATTTTAAATTAAAGCGTTAATTAAATTATTGCACTATTTTAAATTCCAAAACTTTT
>JAXGGA010024239.1:0-12359 GCA_038373865.1 Uloborus plumipes
TTTACATTATAAAACATTTCGGGTTTCGGGGGGGGCTCGGGCCCGTCGGGCCCCCCCTCTGGATACGGCCTTGGTAGCAGTAAACTCAAAAATAGCAGTGGCTAGTGAATACTCATGGAGTGAGATGATATTGCTCTTTCTGTTATTCAGTGTAACGCGTTGAATCAAATTTTTAATATAAGTATTTGCTTATCACTGCATTTGAACTATAAACAATTATAGGTAATAGAATAATTCTACCTGTTTATTTCAATCACTTTTTTTATGTGGCAGTATTGCTTTCTGATATTCCAGATTTCAAAACCTTTCTGCTTTTATAATCATTCCTCTCGCACTAAACTGTAAGCTGTGCATGGAAAAAAACTGCACTTAACTGCACCTAAGACTGATACTGCACTTTAAAGTTAAAGTGTACCTGTAAAATTAATAATTTTCGAAGCACAAAAATACTTACTTTTCCAGATGTCTTGATTCCTTTGAGTAGACTCAGTACCACGACGATCCAAGCTGCGAGGAGGCTGACCATTAGGGGCCACTGGATGCTACCGAATTCTTCAAAACTGGAACTCTTGCGAAGCATGTAGTTACTGTACGGAGGAAAGATATCATGTAAAATGTCATTGAGACAGTTAAAAGATTTGTTTTGAGAAGAAATATAGGGCACTTAAAAGACGCAAAATTCTAAATGACGAATTTTGACCAAAATTATTTTTACGACTAAGTTTTCATTTACTGTTTAAGCCCCCCTCCCACCCCCCGGAAAAATTGAAATGAAGGGCCTACTTTCTGAGAAAAAAAATCACAATAATCAATCAAAAATTGGGATGGACGAAAGCAAGAGTAAACCTTCTAAGCTAAAGTTTAATTTGTATTTTTTTGTTGGAGAAAAATATAAAACTCACACTCATTAACTCTTCTTCTTCTTTAAGCGCATTAATTCTTTTAAACGCATGAATCTCATCTCTGAATGCAATAATTTTTCGCTCAATTGTTAATTTTGAACTTCGAAAAGTGGAGCGAAACTTTTTACTTTTAGAAGAGAAGAGCAGCTGCCCCCTTCCCCCCGAACGACATCACAAAATTAATGCAATAGGATTATCAAGCTGATGTATTTATTACCAAGCATGGTCGCCCTATAGTCCTACCCTGATAAGTTGGTTTTCAATCCGTCGACGCTTAACCATTTGTTAAAATATGGCTGAGAAAGGTTAGTTTGCGTCGAGATAACGTAGCGCTATGCTAAGGATTGCTTTTTCCCTTCGTTCAAGGTCAAGCACCAAGTAACCAGAGCAGCATTATAATTCTACTTAAAGCAGAAAAGTAAATAAATAAGTTTTCCCGTTCTCGCCTTCCTTCTCCCATTTATTTTATGTTTTATGACAGTCGGACTAGAATTAAAATATACTAACATATAAGAAATACTTTTCACGATAGCGCAAAAGCGTTTGTCTGATGCATACAAAGGATGGAACTCGCGCTCTTTCACCACTTTTAAATTTTTGTGAAGGAATTTCTTTTATGTAATAACGTTTCTATGGCTCGATGCGGAATAAGATTCAGTAGCAAAGTGAAAATGGCCATTTTTCGGACTTACGTTAATCTAGCTCTGAGGTACAGATATTTTAGACTAAAAAGTTGGAGTAAAAGGCGGAAAAAAAAACGGGAGTGTGTTTTTTGAGTTTTTTAATCTATTTTTCATATAAGAGCTAAATGGAAAACTTACTTAAGATATTCCTCCGGCGCCGATATTCTCTGCGTGTCTGGTATGTCACTGATGTTGCGAAGAGCGGCGTACGTCTCGTTGAAGCACGTCCTAAAATTAAAGACGTTGCTTGCATTCTGAGCTTTACAAGCATGGAAATCGACGTCGCTGAAACAGTCTGAAAAATACGAATGAAAATAATTGCTTTATCCTAACTAGGTTGCTCCAAGCATTTTCTTATACTTTTGCAGTTACCTTAATGCTTTAATTAGTTTAGAAATAGTTATTATTTTATGTATAGTGGAACACCGATTTTACATTTTGAGTTGTACCAGGGAGATAAAAAATGTACCAAGCGGGAAAAACGTAAAATACGGGGAGAGGTTAAAAATGTAAGCATAATGTTTTAAAATTGACAATTATCCTATGAACTAGTTGGGGAAAAGTGGATTCTTTACTTGTTTTTGTTTTTAGATACAATTTCATTAATAGCACGTTCTAAACTAATAAATTTTGCAAATTAGCTTCTTCGTTAGAATTTGAAAAAAAAAAAAAAAAGTTTTCGAGTTTTCCTGCTTTGAATCGCTTGGTCAGCTGTGTAGTCTGTGGGCCAAGCACCGATATCGTTCAAGTTCGTTTACCAATCTTGGGGAATAAGGAAACTTGATTGAAATCTATTAATAGTAATGTACTCAATCGAAAAATCCAATGTTCCCAAGCAAAGCTTGTCTCATTAAGTTTTAATTGGTAACTGAAACAGGGACTATATTCCTCAGCTTGTTGGCTCTTTGACAACAGAAATTGTCTCTAGGTGGCGCTTTTGCACAAAATATTTGTATTTTAAAATTTCAATAAACAGTTTTTCTACCTTAATTTGTCTTTTCCATACGATTTTATGTTGCAAAATATATTAATAAGTTTTAATATACTTACTTCATATCTTTTGTGATTTAATAACAAAGAAAATCGAAAACTGTATCAATCCGCATTTCCGCTTGCTCTTAATAGGGTAGTTTTCGATTTTTCAATTTTATTTTTATATGATAGAGCAACAGACATGAACATCAACGGCGAAAAAAATTTTGCGCTGCGACAAGTAGTTTTTTTTAAATAATTTTTAAATTTCAAGCGGCTGTGACGTCACTGGGCATTCGTTGGCGCTTTTGAACTTTCCACTAAGGCGATGAAAGAGTGAGAAGCTTTAGATGCGAGGAGCTCGAGAAACCGGTTTCTCCGGCTTCCGCACTGTTGTTCGCTCTGCACTGCCGTAATTTTTTTTTCTCGCCAAGTGATGCGTTCTAAAAATTTGACTACGGAATTCACCAAAAAATATCAAAACAATCACCCCTAGCAGGGTATTGGATTGCTCTTTGATAAATCCAGTTTTAAATAGTGAATTAGTAGACTTTAAGGTATTGATTACGGAAGGAGAAAATCCCGCAATGAAACGATAATATAGCAAAAATCCAATTTTTATGGATGAAAGGCTGAAAGTTACTGCCATCTGACGTCAAGGGATTCGGTTTCAAGGAGCGCTTTTTTTGCGCGTGGGTTTTTAAAAAAATCATTAAGAATCAACCGTTGTGTTTTAAAATTCGGCAATGGTGAATTTTTGTGTTTTGTAAGCCTCTTAACAATATCTAGTAGTTAAAAAAGGGATATTCAGTAGGTCACAACTACCCTGTTGGGAACGGAAAGTAACTATAGAGGGCGCTATAAACAAGACATCGCCAACGCTTTTCTAGCAGACGATTTGCTTTTTAATTCGTTGATTTTACAATTATTTCAGCCCATTTTTCTCAGTGTGGGATCGTTTCGCTTATATTTTTTACTGTTATTTCATTTTCAATGCATTGATCATTTTTTTAAATATTTTTTTACTAAATTAACCGTATTTTTTACCACAGCGTTGGATACGCTAGCACAAATGTTGCTTTTCCAAAATGCTTAAGTCCTTTTAAATATTTTCTTGTTTAAATCTCTCTTGTTGTTGAATTCTGGATGGATTAAATTAACGCAGATTAAATACGATTGCAAAGACGCATTTAAACTTTGAGTTATTACTATCAGCGTGGCCCGGCGTTGCACGGGCTTTAATGTAGTGAAGCCAGTTTAAGCAATCTACTCTCCGCCAAGGCGACTCGCCTTTAAAGTAGTGAAGAAAGTTTTAACAACCTACTCGCCGCCAAGGCGGCTTGCCTTTACAGTAGCGAGGAAAGTTTCAACAAACTACACCCTGCCACGGCGGCTCACCTTTAAAGTACCAAAGAAAGTTTCAACAAACTACTCCCCGCTAAGGCGGCTCGCTAAAAAGCTTTCCTGCATCAAAAAGTCAATCGAATTATTTGCACATGCTTCCTCAGAAATAAAAACGATGTCAAGTAGCGCGTACTTAGCACTCTCCCTGAATAACAAATAAAATTCCTTACCAAAACAATTTTTTCCAAACCGCTTTCTTCCTGTAAAATTAATTGCAAAATTCTTCACGAAAAAGTTGTTTTAATAGTTGAATCGCAGTCAAAAAAAGTCCCTGCTAAAAACAGCAATTGCAATTTTATTTAAAAACACATTTTAAAAATGGTACCAGAGAAAAAATACAAGTCATAATTAGAATAAAAACAATTGTTAGAACTTTGCTGTAACACGTATTCAAAATGACAACGGAAAGAAATAGCACTCTTTAATTTTAAAAAGTTAAATAATTTAATTAACGTTTTAATTTAAAATGGCAACGGAAAGAAATAAATGTCTTGGAATTTTAAATAGTTCAAAAATTTAATTATCGTCTTAACTCAAAATGGCAACGGCAAGAAATAAGAGTCTTGGAATTTTTAATAGTTCAAAAATTTAATTAACTTTTTAATTCAAAATGGCAACGAAAAAGAAAAAATGTCTTGGAATTTTAAAAAGTGCAAACATTTAATTAACGTTGAAATTAGTATCTCAGCTAATTGACGTCGTAGAATTACGCGGTTGGTCTTATTGTCTTCCTTAGAAAATTTCGAGTCGAATGGTACTATGTTTGATTCTCTACTCTCAGAGGTTTTTGAGGAGTTCAAGCTTCAGACGGACAGACAGACGCGGGCAGATTTTAATAGTAGTAACTAGCTGCGTGGCCCGGCGTTGCACGGGCTGTAATGTAGTGAAGGCAGTTTCAGAAAACTACTCGCCACCAAGGCGGCTCGCCTTTAAAGTAATGAGGAAAGTTTGAACAGTTTACTCGCCGTCAAGGTGGCTCGCCTTTACAGTAGCGAGGAAAGTTTCAATAAACTATTCTCCGCCAAGGCGGCTCTCCTTTAAAGTACCAAGGAAAGTTCCAACAAATTACTCCCCGCTAAAGCGGCTCGCTAAAAAGCTTTCCTGCATCAAAGAATCAATCGAATTATTTGCACATGCTTCCTCAAAAATAAAGACGATGTCAAGTAGCGCATACTTAGCACTCTCCCTAAATAACAAATAAAATTCCTTACCAAAAACAATTGTTTCCAAACCGCTTTCTTCCTGTAAAATTAATTGCAAAATTCTAAACGAAAAAGTTCTTTTAATATTTGGATCGCAGCCAAAAAAAAGTCCCTTCTAAAAACAGCAATTGCAATTTTATTTAAAAACACATTTTCAAAATGGTATACTAGAGAAAAAATATAAGTCATTAATAATTAGAATAAAAACAATTGTTAGAACTTTGTTGTAATACGTATTCAAAATGACAATGGAAATAAATAACACTCTTTAACTTTAAAAAGTTCAATAATTTAATTAACGTTTTAATTTAAAGTGGCAACGGTAAGAAATAATTGTCTTGGAATTTTAAATAGTTCAATAATTTAATTAACGCTTTAATTTAAAATGGCTACGGAAAGAAATAAAAGTCTTGGAATTTGAAATAGTTCAATAATTTAATTAACGTTTTAATTCAAAATGGCAACGGTAAGAAATAAAAGTCTTGGAATTTTAAATAGTTCACCAATTTAATTAACGTTTTAATTCAAAATGGCAACGGTAAGAAATAAAAGTCTTGGAATTTAAAATAGTGCAATAATTTAATTAACGCTTTAATTTGAAATGGCTACGGAAAGAAATAAAAGTCTTGGAATTTTAAATAGTTCAATAATTTAATTAACGTTTTAATTCAAAATGGCAACGGTAAGAAATAAATGTCCTGGAATTTTAAATAGTTCAATAATTTAATTAACGCTTTAATTTAAAATGGCAACGGTAAGAAATAAAAGTCTTGGAATTTAAAATAGTGCAATAATTTAATTAACGCTTTAATTTAAAATGGCAACTGAAAGAAATAAATGTCTTAGGCAGGGATTCAAGTGAAACAGCACTGCGATCGCTTCGAATTACAATCGCTACTGGAAGTGAATTACATTATCATCAACTTAACTTGGCACTGACGTCACTACGAGCGGAGCCAATAAGAGCTCACAAGCAGTCAGCAATCTCCTCTTATTCGCCAAGTAGGCTGTGACGTTTTATCTAGCTCGTTTTTCATAGGCAAACGTCACGCTGACGTCACGATGTTTTTATCAAGAAACGTTCTAATGTAATTCATTTCCAGTAGCGATTGCAGTTTGCGATCGTCTGTTTCACTTGAATCCCTACCTTGGAATTTTAAAAGTGCAAAGAATTTAATTAACGTTTTAATTAATATCTCAGCTAATTAACGTCGTACAATTACGCGGTTGGTCTTATTGTCTTCCTTAGAAAATTTCGAATCGAATGGTATTATGTTTGATTCTTTACGTTCAGCGGATTTTGAGGAGTTCAAGCTTCAGACGGACAGACAGACAGACAGACAGACGCGGACATATTTTAATAGTAGTAATTGCTTGAGAGATTGGTTTCGTATCCACATGGATTAGAATATAGGAGGATCGTGAGTAGGATGAGCGACAAGCGGTCACGAGACAAGAGTTTTCTTATGGCGCCTTTATCAGATAAATCAGGAATAAAACCACCTGAAAGTTAGTTTCTGCAAATCTAACAGCTATAGAGCTTTCTCTTTTCGTTCAATTTGTTAAGATATACTGAAGATTTTTTTTCCTTTGATTAAAAGCTAAACACACAAATCTACGAGCAATCACCGTCTGCACAAAAAATTGCACAAAAAACATATTTATTGACAACTGAATCGCAATAACCGACGTACAAAATCTTTAGAAAATAAACAACAACTCTAACTGATGCCATGTGAAGAAAATATTATAAAATTAAACATTAGCAGACGATACACTAAAAATTAAAAAGTATGTTTCATTTTCTTGTTTTCATGTTAAACCTATCTGTTTCTTATCATTGCTGCATTTTTTTTAACAGACAATATTTTAAAAGTTAATTTTGTACGACTGTTTTATAACTTGGCATGCAGTTTTATTTCTAATTAATATTTTATAATACATCTTACTGTTGGTTGGAAAAATAACGGTCTTTACTTATCATATCAACTACGCTCGGTATTTACCCATTTATTTACATGAAATACTAAATTTGCGTGTGATACATGCGTATGCTCACAGTGAATGAGTGTTTGTAAATTTGTGGCTGATATATAAACTATGAATGTATTTTGTAGCATAAAGAAGGACCAGGTTATAGAGCAAGCAGGTAATCGAAATTAAAAAACAAAGAGAGGATTGACAAGAATCGAGGGTGGGGCTAACAAAATAAAGGCAAGAGCCCTATAGTCTTCAGAACATATTTTTGAACGTAAAAAGCCTGAATTTCGACTAAAATACAAAAATTCAGCTACAATTGAAACGAAGTGCAGGAACTCAGCTCCAATGAGCTCTGCAGAAAGTTAAACCCTGTTATAGGGGCATCTTTTTCTATTTTGTGCGTAACTTGCTGGAAGAACAAAAAAAAAGGGGGGGGGGGGAGTACAGGAAAAAAGATTTTTAACCTGCAGAAATCCAAAAAAAAAAAAAAGGAATCAAAAGGTAAATAATTCATTGAGTGCACATTATAAATACTGACATCATTGAAATAGTGAAACACTTTCTACTGCACTAGATAATTTGCAAAACACATCTTCAATGCATACCAGAAAACTCCTTCTTCAAAAAAAAAAATACATGAAGGTGCAAAAATATTCATTAAATGAAGCTCTTGTGTCAGCAGATATGCATAAATGATTTTTCGGATCATGATAATTCAGTTAGAATTAATATTTGATAAATTTGACGAAGAATCATCCATAAACTCACATTTTTAGCATTGAAAAGGGTGTTCCTAACGCCGAAACACGTGTATGTCGTTTTCCTGCTCATTTGCATTTAATATGTTTTTTCATATGCTTTTTTTCATTACACAAAGGTATTTATTTTCTTTTTCCAAATTTATATTTAAATTGAAAAATTGTTTACTTATTTTTGTAAAGATTTTTTTTTGTAAATATCTATCTATCTATCTACTGTCCGACCTCGAAACTCGCGCCTAGCACCGTTGAATGGTTCTATTTTAGAAAGGCAGGAAGCTTGATTACAAAAATGCACGATGGCAGCAATTCTACTTTGTCCGATATCATTTTATTTATATAGACCTGATAAGGAAGAGAAATTAAAAAAAAAAAACATCAAGAGGATTCACAAGAACCGATCAACACCTCAAATAAACGAATCCAACGAAAAACAAAACAAAACAAAGATAAATCCCTTCCTATTCCTTATCTCTCTTATCACAATCACCCCTAGTTTCATAAAATCAATTGAGACCTGACGCATGCGCAAATTCGAGGAAGGTCGCCGAAAAGATTATCAAACAGTATCTATCTATCCATCTACATATACATACAAATATATAGAAAGAGACAGACACATTTTTATGATATTTAACGTAATTATCCGCCCCTAGAATTTCATTTTCGCCTATTTTGTCATGTATTTTTAATGGTCTGTAAAAAATTAATGAGACAATATTTTTTTGGGAACATTGTGTTTTTTTTCATCTGTAGACTCGAAGGATTCAGAAAAATATCACATTTTGTAGTCCCCGAAGTTGGCAAACGAAACCGTGTTTCTAAGCATCTTTTCTGCCTTCGTCCCACAGACTAGTGGAGACACTCTCAATTATTTTTTCTTCTTCTCACTTGTTTCATTAATATCATCGGAAGCGGGTATTAAATCCGATATTGGGAGAATTCGTGATGTGATAAATAGCTGCATGGGACACCGATTTCTGGAAGAATTTAAAGAAAGTGTCTGCAGCTCTGGTCCGCGGTTGTTGTGAAGGAAGATTGGAGGAAGCTCCTCTCATAAAGAACTGTATTAAGACAGAACAAAAAGAGTGCCAGAGCGGCTTTAAAGAGCTATAAAACAAATTTATCATGGATTAAAAAAGTTTGTGTGAGTCTAATAGATGAAAAACGATTTCCATCTGCTTGTAGAAAAACGTACCTAGCGGACTCTGCAGAATTAGGGGTAAGCACTTGAACTGAAAAAATATTTTTACAAAAAAGTAGCAATTATTTTTTTGCTTAAAAAAATAGCAAAAAAAAAACTTTTTCGTCCAAAAAATTACAAAAAAGAGAGTTTTACTGAAAAAATTTGCAAAAACATTTCTTTTTTTTTTTTTACTAAAAAATCATTAAAAATTTTTTTTTCAAAACCCACGGGCTGAAAGTGCACTCCCTGGCAGCCCCTTATTCATAAGTCAGTCTTTAGTCCTAAGTGCTAGAGAAGCGAATTATGTGCTGCAAACGTAAATGGTAATGACAAAAAACTATGTAAACAATGTCAGTGTAGTTTCTTTTCTTCGTTTCCAGTTTAAGCCATTTTCATAGTTGAAAAAACACTACCACATTTTTAGCTCACGTCATTTCACAGACGATTACTTTTTTTCCCCGAAACGAAAGATAATTGTCTAGAAATCATCCAAGGTGAATTTCAGGACCGTTTATCTTCCATTGGTAAAAAAAAATGGCGCCTTGTGGCGAAATAGTAACTGGCCAATTTGTCACGAAAATGACGCTGTTTCCTTTGTTTAAATCATTTGGCGATTGTCTGCGGACGTTAACGTATTTATTATTAATATAGGAAATCGTTTAATATCTGAACGTTCGAAGAAAAATTTTTGAAGGTCAACCTGAACGGAGGAGACGCATTTAGTGCTGCTTTAATCAGCTGTGAAAGCTGCAGACGAGGACATCAATTGACGAAGGACTAGTTTGAAGTTTTTCTTTAGGTCTGGAGTTTTCTTACTTAATAAATAATTTAAAAGAGCTAATGATAGGTAAATATCAGTTGCCTTATTAGCCACTTGAATTAAGTTTGTCTTTTGGTCTCTAAAAACACTGCTCAAATAAAACTGAATTTAAACATTTCCAGTGCTTCAGACCAAAGCGCTTTTGATTCCCCGAAAACATTGTAATCACACATTAAATTAATAACATGAATACATAAATAAAAGTCAATAATTTAAAAGAGATCCGTAAAATAGGATAAAATACATTTTGTAGCAATGGTGCTCAACCTAGCAAGCAGCCCGCGGGAGGCCTGTGAAGTTGATCCATGTAGCCCCATGGTCAATTTTACAAATCGAAAACTATGTTCTGAAGCTTTTCAAAATAACTAATCGTCTTCATTCGGTATTAAAAACGATTGTTGCAGATTTAGTGCCAAAGAGTCACAAGCTGATTTCCAAAAATAATAATAATAATAAAACAAACAGAAGGAAACTTCGTGTTAAAAAATAAATATTTAGTCATTTTTACAACGATTCATAGTTTGAAAATTTCTTTACTTTTTCCTTCTTTTCCCGTGTTATCCAGAGAAAAATTAAATTTTGCATGAGTTCTGGTCGGCGAGATTCATCTTAATATAAGGTGCTGCCCTTGGACAAAAAAAAAAAAAAAAAAGGTTCACCAATGTTTTAGAGGAAATGAAATACTGTACAACGGTGTCAGTCACCTGTTATTTCAGTTCAGTCACCTTGTAATTTTGAAGTAATTAATGCTTATGCATGCCTACCGAGTACACCTCCTTCCAGGGGCGGATACAAGGGAGGGGCGATCGCCCCTCCCTTGAGGGACTCTTCCCCAGCAGTTTTTTGACTATGAAGTCCAAAAAAGGCAATTTTAGATGATCTTCGATGATACTATGAGAAGTAGTTGGGATTTGGGGCTCTGATTTGGAATTTTTTGGAAATTGAAGATCGAAACATTTGTAATAAACATGTGTCAATAAGGGTATGTGGTTAAAAAAAGGGTGGCAAGTAGAAAAGAAAACATCCGCCCCTCCCTTGGAACATTTCTGGATCCGCCCTTGCCTCCTTCTATTGTGAAAATCACTTTCCATGAAATGCGACATAAGATCTGTGTAGTTTTCTTTTATTCCGGCCCCCGCCCTTATTTGCTCATAAAAACGATCAGACGCAATAGTGAATATTCGTACCTCGATTAGAGAGGACACTAACGCTGAACTCCGATCGTTAAATTTGTATTTTATTTTAAAGCTGGCCGGAAAGGCATTGAATTAAAAAAGCTATTTTGTAATTCAGTGTATGACTACTTCCAAGAAAGAAGGGTGCCTGTGCATCATGATCACCTTATTTATATATCTTCTGATGCAGAATGTCCTGTATTCAAACGTTTCATTGAGAATTCACCAATTTTTGATGCAGTCAGCACATTCGGTTCGGATACCACGACGTACATATATTTACAACGCGGTCCTTCTGTTCATGCTAACTCTTACGCACAGGAAAATTCTGTTTAGTACTTCAGCATTCGTTATGCGCTGCGCATATTTCCACACATTCTTGGAACTTTTATTGACTAATATTGAAATTCAACCAGAACATTAGGAAACAGTTCAAATCCATCTTATTTACTTTTCGAATCATTCTTTTTGTACGATTCCGACTTACTTTTACACTTACTTCATCTCCAACAATTTCTACATTTAGTTTTGAACCCCTCTCTCCGGCCGAAAATTCTAAGATGTTCTTGAAAGTACAGCTTCTGATTCACGTAGTGTAACCAAATCTAGCCAAGTATCACTATCTTAAGATTTTGCCATATATCAATCGAGTTAGAAACACCTTTTTTATATTAAATTTTACTGAACTGACGCTGATTTATTAAAGAAATAAAGGATATAACATGGAGAACCTGCAAGCTCCATCCCGAATTAAAAACTATCCATTCAACGTATTTGCTCGTAAAAGATCAGCAATCGAAATTAAACCAATTTTTGCTTGTTGTAATGTACAGAATTGGATGAGCAAAGGTTACGAATTTCACCCTTTCATTTTTATCAAATCAGAAACTGCTTATTCTAGATTTCATTATAAATTTCTTATTGTATTGACTTCATTCCAAGTTACGCAATGACTTCTATTTCATTCCATTTTCCAAAATGCCGTTCGACTCCATTCTGCATGTTCCGTTAACTTTTGTTCTAAAAATCCTATTTCGTTTCTTAGTTCAAACTATATTCCGTGAGCTGTTAGGAATGCTGCGTATAAAAACCATACTTAGCTGAGCTCTCTATTCCTCAAATATTTAAACTTTTTTGAAGATATCACTTATATTGCAAAATAGGACTAACTGTGCAATGCTAAGAACGTACAAAATTTAGCGATACCATCAAACTGCAAACACTTACCACCAGTTTTATACCATTTTTTCAGATAATGACCCTCTACAATACAGAAC
>JAXGGA010024240.1:0-12357 GCA_038373865.1 Uloborus plumipes
ATCGACAACGCTCAGCAGTCTCCAAAGATTGTATTGCAATTTCATTTGATTGAATTTGATCGTCTGCTGAGAAAAATTAGATTGAAAATTAAAAAAAATGAATAAATGCGTACGAAATTGAAAAGAATGCGTAAGTAAATGCGCATTACGATTAGATCAAAGCGCCCTCACCCCCTCTTCCCGTAGAAAATGGAATATAATCAAATAGCTCAGCATAATTAGAACAACATAAAAATCTGGATTTTAAATTCCAAAAATCGGAGTCGGTCATTTTGTCTTTATAGTCTGCATTTCTTTCATTAGTCAGAATCGGAGTCGAGGAGTCGGATTCGGACTGAGTTTGCGGTCAAGGAGCTGGAGACGGAGCTGAGGGCTTTGAAATTCTAGGTGCAGGAGTCGTAGTAGATCATTTCACTGTTTGACTTTAGTTCAGATTCTAGATAAGAAAGAAAGCAAAAGGACTTCTTCAGTTGTCCTTCCATACCGAGAAAACAATCTGTTTCTGCAATAAATGTCAGCTTTATTCACTCAAATGCAATTCGTCAAAAATATTAATGTGTCTTTATAAATATTACATTTGATTTCTTATACGAAACATCACAAACGAAATAAAACACAAGATCATGTCTTATGTTAAGAAACAAAATATCAAATGCATTAGTAACTGGTAAAATTAAGACAAAAGCACAAGAAAAGGCGAAAGGGCAAACATGTAATGTTGGGTGGAGTTGAAAAAATTCTTTCAGGCCGGACATTTTCTTCCATGGATCATAAATATGGCGATTAAAATGGCTGTTCTTCATACCATAATTATAAAACGTCGCAGAAATCGTAATTGCTTAGCATTCGATTCATAATAGTTATGTTTAACACGGTATTCTAAACGAAGGGGAAGCATCTTGTAATCCGACATAACAAATTGGGGCGTGGCACCAACAACTTCATCCTCAAAAAGCAAAGCCTCGGAGGAGCTTTAAGTGACATCTCGGTGCATTCGTACAAAGCGCATTACGAATGACAACTCATAAATCGAGCCCCGCCATACCATTTAGCAGTGATAAATAATAATATGTTGTTCGGGAAAGATTTTATTAGTTTACCTATACTGATATCCGCCCTGAATGTCAATATGGATATGATATGTCTTTCGGAATTTATGGAAATGTTCACTTTTTTTTTTTTTGCTAACGAAATATGAAACTAGGATTCCTCATTTTCGGCGGCTTTTATGAATGGCCATACCACTATCCGCCATACCATTTAAGAATAATCAATAACAATTTGATTTAGTGGAAGATTTGGTTGGTTTACCTGCACTGATATCCGCCCTAAATGTCAATAAGTTAAGAAACTCAGGCTTCTAATTTTCGCCTACTTTTACGAATGAACATACGAAAGATACCATTTATTGATGAGAAATCATATTATTTTGCTGAAGATTCGGTTAGTTTACTTGAACTAATATCCATCCATCTTGAATGTCAATATGGATAAGATGTGCCTTTGAAAATCTGTGGAGAGTTCACTTTTTTCGTTGCCTACAAAACTAGGCGACTCAGATTTCTCATTTTCAGTTTCTTTTACGAATAAACATGCCAAGCTCAAACGTTAATTTGAAAAGTTTAAGTTTCTCCTTTCTGTCTACGTTTATGAATGGACATTGACACAACCATAAGGCCAGTTGGAAGACGCGTTTCTTATTTCGCTTACTTTTTTGACCGGATTTTTAATAATTGGAAAGGAGATTTTAACTTTGAGATTAATTTGTTATTTGTTAATGACCGATGGCTTTGACCGTTTTCAACTCAGAGACCGTACCGTATATCGTTTCTATATTCTGTACCAGAACCAGACTAACGTAAGTCCATTTTGGTCACTTTTCAGTGGAGGGGAAAAACGATTGTCGGATACATGCAAAATATGGGACTCGCGCTCTTTTAACGCTGCTAAATTGTGAATTAATTTCTTTTCTGGAATATCGTTCTTACGGACCGATGCGGAATAAGATTCTACATACAATGCAGCTAAAATGAAAATCTCCATTTTTGAACTTACGTCGTTCTGGTTCTGAAGTACAGTATTTACATTGCTTAAAAAGTCTGTAAAAATGCACAAGGTGCTCTCTCAAAATTTTTACCATATCTCCTGTATGATACACTTCTAATTAAGGGAGATTTCCCCTGGTCCAAGTTCCTTTGAATAGTATTTAGCTCTGATAAATGGACACTATGTAAGGAAGATTCATAGCGAACATACAAAAATTAAAGTTTAAACGGACAAGAAATATTAAACTTACTGAAATCAAAGATGCTGTTTTGGTCTGAAAATTAACGTGGGGGAAAAATGGCATAAGTCCCCCAACTAACAGCATGTACAAAGAAAAAATATGCTTTCTTAAAATACTTACCAAAACCTATTATAGCGGGAATGCTTACCTGTCGGTAGAATTCATGTCGCTTCAGCGCTGAAAGAAGGTATACGATTCGGGATAAGTTTATGCAGAACTTAAAAACACCATATTAGTTGTAATTTGCATTACATTTACAATTTTTATTTTGCTATATAAAAAAAGAAAGAGAGGGGAAGAAAGGAAAGGGAGAAAAAGAAAAAGAAACCCACGAAGCAGATTACTTCAAATAAATATACCAGTTACAAACTTAGGTCTAACCAGTTCTTTTATTTTGTGACAAAAACATTTTTAAATTGAAAAAAATTAGCGTACAAAAAGTATAGCATGTATTTATTCTTCAAAGACGACTTACATTGTTTGTAAATTTACTACGCAGATAATAATATGCTATATAATAATGCATCAACTCTTATATCTCCGAGGGAAGGACAGCTCTATTTTGGAGACAAAATGTTGCACCCCTTTGTGTTTCGTATTAAGAGGTTTTACTGAACAACTATTTGAACATAGCTAAGTTTAATTTTGGAGCTGTTTTTAGTGTTTCACTGTAGACTCCTCTTGGTACTTTTTTGCTTATTTTGCTTACGAGTAAATAAGTGCTAAAATATACATTTTGTTCGGTCAAACAAAAGACTCTGTCTATTACTATAATGAGGGACAATCTAAAGCGAATGTTTTTTATTATTTGTGTCGCAGGATCTTGCTAATTTTAAATAAAAAATAGTTTGATTTAGCTATCTTTTTACTCTATTTTCTTCGTTCACAGTCGAGAACGAAATATATTTTGTGTAGTCGAAAGGTTGAAAGGTACCGGCTTCCAATAAAGAAACCACAGCAGGGTTCTTCTTGATTTTTTTTCCATCGAACTGCAGTTACAATATTGACTTGTTCAGGCAATCCTGGACGTAAACCGAGGGGAGGGGGGACGAAATAACACTTGCCCCGACCGGTGCAAAGTTCAGCAAACCAAGCACCATTATTTCACATCTGCGTTACCCAATGCCATAACACACAGAACCTCTTCCAAAACTCTATTCTTCGGGGGTTCTTCGAACCCTTGATACCCCAGACGGACCGTCTGTCGCGGGCAGACGATATTCCATTCAATAGAGGGAGGGGGGTCGCGTGCCGCCCCCGCTCTTCGATAATCCCGAGCTACTATTGTATGCGTATCTGCAAGCATTCGTTTCTGCATAGGGGATGAGGCGACAATGGCAGGGGTCGTCGCGTGTAACGGCACGAGCTAGCAGACGACCATCTGTTGCTCCTACGCACGGCACGCGCTTGGATCCCCCCTCCCCCAAGAGGCACCTCTTCTTTCTTGGCACACGCGACATGTGGACTCTTTCTTGGGGGGGCTTCTGTTTCGGTCTTGAGGAGAAGCAATAGGGGTGAATAACCTGCAAAAGGTGTTTTTCGGTAGTGCAGGTATATCAAAACCCATAACTCATCCTCTAGTGGGTGCTCTGGTGAAAGACGTGGGTGCTCTCCGCCACCCTCCGGTGGTGGGAGACATAACAAACAGCCACAAAGGTTCGGTAACCTTTTTCCGGATTAAGATCCGATTCAACTTCTTGACGTTCTTTCTAGAGCATCTTTGCCAAAGAAATGCGAAACCTTGATCAATTAGGACTTCCGGAGAAACTCCGCAGCCGTCGTCCTTAAAAATGTACTCAATTATTCTGTTTGCGATATTGCGCCCCTTTTTCCTTTAAAACGCAGAAAAACACATAAGAAAACCCGAGGATTTTTTTTTTTTTCAAACCAACATCTAAATATTAGTCATTTAGGCTAAGTTTGATTCACAATTTCTCTATTTTTAACTTCTCAACTCATTTAGCATTGCGACAGTGTTTTCAAGTCCATTTACCTAAAACTATATAAACACTACTATATAGATAACAAAGTTAAGAAATCGTAATTATGCGAAACATTCAAACTGAATTAGGGCCCTGCTCCACATCAGCGTAAAACGCGACCGAAGCCGAAGGCAGAAACCGAAAATCCGGGTGCTTTCCATAGGAACACTATGTAGGGTACACTATGTTCTGGTAAGTGCGTCCACGGGGTAAGTGCGTCCACTGGGAATTATATGAACACTGTCCTGAAATGGCTTCTGCAACACGTCGACTATGTTAGATAACTGTCTAATGATAATTTCAATAGGTAGAATTCAGGCCTGGATTCAACAGACGAAACACAATCAAAGACAACTTAAATATCTTCAAAAAAACTCTAAAGTAAAGATTGAGAAGGTTTTGTTTCAGTTTCTCTTGTAGTCATCCCAAGCAATTGAAGTCAAGAAATGCAAGTTGTTTCTTTTGAGCAGCGGTGGCCAACCCGCGGCACGCGTGCCACAATGTGGCACGACAGAGCAGGAACAGTGGCACGCGAAGACTTTTTGAAAAAATTCCAAAATTGAGGAAAAAGTGTCGATCTCAAAAATATTGATAAAAACTGAAACCCTTAAACTGATAAATATAATGATGTTCTGACGATTAAGTGTCAGGAGGCTGGCTTACAAATTGTCTGAACTGCAATATTGCAAAGTATACTTAGCGTTAGCTTCGGACATCCAACGAAAGCTGTGACACTACGGACAATGCTTTAGAAAGCATAATTGTTCTTAACACAAATGAAACTTTCGATGCTGCAGAATGGATTCTTGATCTGCAATAGTTTCAGCTACGGGTGATGAAATTTCGAAAAAAAAGTTAACTCTGCAACTAAAATTTAAAAAACCAGATTGGACAGAATTCGGTATGTTTGCACAAATGAAGACCCTAAAATTGTTTTTCTTTCATTACTTGAAATTTATTTGTTGAAAACGCTTCAAAAGTGTCATTAAATTATCTATCACAAACTCTTTGCCAAGGAATGAGACTCTTCCTCTGTTGGTGACCCTGTAGAGTTCACTGTATTAACAAACTACTAATTAGAGCTCTGAATGTTTTGTGAACATTTTCTAGGAGAAAGAGAAGAGTATGACAAGGTACTTCTTCATTGAAATATGCGATAGCTATCCAAAAGAAAAAATAGTCATAAGATTTCAGAATTTTAGGGAGTGTGTTTTTTAAAATTTCTTTAAGGAAAGCAATGAGGGCTTGCTACTTAGGAATGAAGAATAGCAATTGAGTTTAGCTATTTTATCTCTTATTATCCGACGTTTGAGTAATGCAAATTTGAGAGTGTACAGAAAAAAAGTTTCCTAAACCAGTATAAACCATTTACGTTTTTTATAATGAAACTTCAGTTTCTTTCTCTCTATTTTGGAAAAAAAAAGAATAAAACAATTAAAATTAATACTGAAAATAGCAACCCAAATTTAATAATTTTCCAATGAAAAATGGAGAAAATTTTACACCTATTTTAAGTATTCATTCAGTGTTAGGCTTCATGACTTTCAAGATGATAAAAAAAATGCTGAACCTTTCAAATTCTTTGTATATTTCTCTGCAAGACACTGTGCACCTTTTGGTTTTGGACCTTCCATCCGACATTCCTACTTGTTAGTTACAAATTTTAGCAGCCTGCGCTGTCATAGATTTGGTTCAAAATATATTGATAAACAAATATTTTTGGCGATGAATTCGTAAAAATCTAAATACCCTTGAACATTAATTGATATCACTGAAAATACTTCAACTTCTTAGGATTCTCAAGAACTAATTCTGAAATTAAGGACTTGGTAAAAAAGATACAGACTCATAAACCACATTGGGTACAGACTGCTTAATTTTTAGAATAGAATGTTTCATGTTATTTGTTTCTGTTTTAAGCATAACCCAACTGTCAGAACATATAAAAGTGTTTAACGATAACTTTTAAGTTCGGACTTCTTTTATCTTTACTATCATTTTAATTTCAATTACTCAGATTTACGAGAAAAAAAATATTTGGAGAAAAATTATATAGTCAACAAAAAACCTATTTTTAACTTTTTTAAAATGTTCAGTTTGTTGGAAAATACAATGTGGCACGCTTAGCTTTTTCTCTCCAGATAGTGGCACTCTCCTTAAAAAGGTTGGCCACCCCTGCTTTTGAGTAATAGCTACTAATAACATACATAGGGTATTTTGATCAAATACTCTAACTAAAATTTGTTTATATGACGGTACGCACTTTCCCTTTCTTTAAAGTAAGGTGGGGGTAAGTGCGTACCATTATGATGGGGCAAGTGCGTACCACAATCATGAGGCATATGCGTACTATTATGCGGAGCAAGTGCATACCATTATGATGAGGCAAGTGTGTACCATTACGTGGAAAATTCGACTCTCGTAATTCACCTTTAATTTTGCTTATAACTCTTTTATAAGCCGATTATAAATCCGACGTCATTTCCATCAAGTATTTATATTTACATTGAATGAGGCATAGGTTTTCAATTTTTGTTCATTACCTCTGAAATATATTGGCTTTTAGATATCAGATAGTAAATTTTTCGTTGAAAATAGCGATCATAAGCTATACTTAATTTAAACTAGAATGACACATGAAGCAATGAAATTACGAGAAACACTAAATAAAGAACCAACTGTGATTCAAAAAACGAAGGTGGAGTAATGAATAAATTATATTTAAGAAAATTAAGAACACCTTATGAAAAACTATTTCCATGTGCAAGAAAAAAAAGTTCAAGTATCGTATCATGATCAATTATTTTCTTTTTTTTGCTCTTTATTTTGTGTTTTTTCTTACCGCTGCTAATTCTAATAAGAAAAATATTTTAAAACCGTATTTATTCAAAAAAAAAAAGAAAAAGAAAAAAAAAACGAATTGTTCACTCAGGTCACCTAACGATCTACCGTACAAATAGAATTAAGAGCAAGAATCTGAGAAACTGTCACGCCTAGCATTATGAGGTGATTCATGACCTCTCAGATTTTCTCCCAAAAATTACCAAATGTTTATTATCTTATTGAAAGACCAAATCCAGAATGTTTTGCTCTAAAGTTGAGTTCTTTAGTTTTTATGGACCCCTAAAGTTCAAGGTGCGCTATCAAAAATTAAGCGGATTTTCAAGACATGGAAATTGCAGTGAGCCAAAACTCTTACCAGGAACTGTTTAACTGCAATTTTCTTTTTGTATACGGAATATAGAAGGTTGAAACTTTACAAAATGAATGTTAAATTTGTGGTAAGTTGTTGCCGTAAGGTCAGTGAGGGCCCTCAAAACAGGGCATTTTTGACTTTTTTTAGCGTTTTTGAGGAACTGAAATGTACAAGCTGTTTTTGGACAACAAAAATGCTGAAAAACGTCAAAAATGCCTTGTTTTGAGGGCCTTCACTGACCTTACGGCAACAACTTACCACAAATTTAACATTCATTTTGTAAAGTTTCAACCTTCTATATTCCGTATACAAAAAGAAAATTGCAGTTAAACAGTTCCTGGTAAGAGTTTTGACTCACAGCAATTTCCATGTCTTGAAAATCCGCTTAATTTTTGATGCCGCACCTTCAACTTTAGGGGTCCATAAAAACTAAAGAACTCAACTTTAGAGCAAAACATTCTGGATTTGGTCTTTCAATAAGATAATAAACATTTGGTAATTTTTTGAAAAAAATCTGAGAGGTCATGAATCACAAGCGTGACACTCTCTCAGATTCTTGCTCTTAAAGAAAATCACAGGGGTACGTACTTACAACAACGCTATTGGACGTACATGTCTCATCTTACATTTACGAAGGGGTAAGTGCGAACCCTGCCTTAAACACAGACTGATTAATGTATTAAACCAAAATAAACTATGTAGACTATAAGTGATTATTACTAAATAAAAACAACTTACATTTGCTCACTTGGTCTTATTAAAAAGACTGAGGAAGAACCACAGACACAAATCTCTCAATCTTCAAATCACAGTTGTTCGCAAGACACGTGAGATATCACTGATTGCGTTTCATCCATGCAAGCAAGTGCTGATCTCTAGTATTAGGAGTTATCTCAAGTCAATTACCTAACATATTTAATATGTGTCAGAAGTTTTTTCCTGCTCATATTCACATAATTTAAGGTGGACGCACTTACCCCGCTAGGTAGGGAAAGTGCGTACCTTAGAATAGGTGTCATAAACCAGGTCACAAAACCTATGCTTATGGTTTATTTAACATATTATATGCTTGAAAATCTTAGTAAAGGATCTGGAAAGAAAACTAAAAAAGAATTGTGAGTATACAAGAATTTTCAACAGAGCAGCATCCTTGAGAACATGAACTTTGAAAAAAAGGGTACGCACTTATCAGAACTCACCCTAATCCATTTTACGTTTCTGCTTTATTTTTCTGCTTTACGTCAATGTGGAGCAGGGCCCTTACTGAGCTGGTTCAAAGTCATCCTACCACGAAAAGCCACTTTGATCGATGTGAAAAAATTGATGCAAAAGTAAATTATTTGCATAAAAGTAGGATCCAAAAAAATAAATAAATTAATTAATAAATTTCTGAAATAATTGGGGACGCGCATAAAAACTTCCCCTTTTTATTTCATGGCTATAACCTCCATTGAAGAATTCGATGAAAGTTAACAACTGCCTCACCTCATCGTCTGTAAAAACAACGAGAGACGGAATTTTATTAATGAAGGTACTGCTTCAGGAGTATAGGAACCGGGGGAGCTCTAACTCCCCCTGGAATATCAGCTCCTCCGGAAAAATATCTTTCCTACAACATTTTTTTCTTCTCAAACCTGTTCTCAAATGTGTGATCTCCTTTTCTTAGGAAATTCAAGCAATGTCCCCAAAAATCGTCGACAGTCATTTTTTAAAGGTACCATTGAGAATTTTTTTAGTTAGAAAAGTTTGATTTCGTATTTATGAGCAAATATTCCATCTAAAACTAAGTTCATATTAAAAATGCAAAAGTGTAGTTTAACTTGTCTTTCTGAGGAAAGATATATTAGCAATGTTTTTAAGTTTCTTTTATTCAAAAAAAAGTTTTTTTTTTGAGCATTTATGACTTAATAATTGATCTTGTGAGTAAAGGGGCAAAAGTGTCCCCCACCCCCCAGAAAGCGCAATACATTGCGCCGGGCTCCCCCTGTTTATAGAAAGTTCCTACGCCAATTTAGTTAATAAAGACATTATTTTATTTTGCATTTTAACGGAGACTTTTACTGTTGTCCTTATTCTAATTGGGATATTTAGAAAAACTATTGACATTATTTAAGGATCTTTGTCCTTACGTTTCAGAGGACTTTAAAGGGCACATGCCCTTATTCCTTACTTGCATTGGGATTGGGACATTTTGAGACTATTTATCCCTATTAGCATGAGGGTTTTAAAGGTACTGTTGACGTTATTTCGAAAGTTTTAATTATTCCAAAAATGTTTTTGACGGCTTTTTTCCCATCGTGATTGGACGGATTTCTGCAGGGACCACTAACATTATCTGAAAACTATTATCGTTATTCTTTTACTTATTTTTGGAACTGATACTTTTATGGTCTGGAGGATTGTTGTTAAATCCATTTAGAATAAAGTTTTCGTCCCCTTTGTTCGCTTTTAAAGGAATGTTTATTTATTTGTCTGCTAGCGGTACCCGCACGGCTTTGCCCGTGGTATAAAATTAAAAGTTCATTTGTAAAATAATTGATATAGCAGAAAAAATGCTCTATTTTAGTTGTAATTCAACTATAATTCCTTCAAAGTATGATATAAAAATCTGGTATGGACCTCACGCTACTTAATTTTACGTGTAAATTTCTTAGTAGATGCCTAAACCTTTAGGAGCCGGGCGGTACACATGCTGTACCGTAACTTTTTTTTTTTTTTGAGAGGATGGGGTTGAGATTTTTACTCGAACCCTTTGGAGCTGGGGATTTTTTCAAGGTTTCATACGTTTGGTACGACAGTTTATACCTTCTCTTTTCAATGGAAAAGAAATCTGTGGTTCAACTGTCGTACTACCTGGGTCGAAAGAAAAATTTCTAAAAAACATCCCGGATCCAAAAGGTTAAGTGCTAAAATAGTGCTTAGAGTGAGCAAGATAACAGTTTAAACATTTATATCCGTAGCTTGCCAAGGAAATAATGCAAAAAAAATGTTTTACAATGATTAATCTCCTAAATATCGCAAATTTTAACATCATTCAGTGAATTTTTCGCAAAATATCGCCAATAGCGCAAAATTGAGTCCAAATAAATAAAAGAAAACAATTTTTTCGCCAACTTGGCGATATGTCGCCAAATTGGCGGCAAATACTTGACGACCAAAAGCTTGGCGATATATTGCCAAGTGGTCGCGCCAATTCATATCACTTTTGTCTGCATTGAAATGAACACTGATCTACTCCATAAAAGGGGTAAAACACCCCCTTGGAACATTCGAATACAACCCCAAGGGGAGATGCACAAAAATAAGCCAAAAGAGAAAATAAGAACAATTTTGTTGCTCACAGAAACCAACAGAAATCTTACCAAAGTTTAAAAGGAGAAGAAAGTTTTATTTCCTAGCTTTAAAAACAAAATAATACATTTTCCGAAATGAAACACTTGAAAAAGAACGATGCAATAACGCAATTGAAACGATATTTGGTTAATCTGTGCTTTAGGTACCCTTTTCTCGATAAATGGGCGATAGACGCGCCAAGCGTGGTAACCCTGGCTATTTTGCGTGGTTTCTCTCGGAGCTTTCAATTCCGCGAGACAAGCAAAAACGCGCCAGTTGGTGACTTTTCGAAAACGCCCCAATTAAGGTCCCAAAGCATTTTCACCGGGAAAAAGACAGGGTTGCCAGAGAATTGAAACAAAAAAATACTACGCCTCCTCTAAAAAAAATATTACAAAATACTACTCTTTCCAAACGTTGCCAAAATCAATGTTGCTGAAATGCGAAATCTATGAAAATGAAAAAAAAAAAAGTCCGCCAAATCTTTTAATTAAGTCATTAGTATATTGGAAACAGGGTTGCCAGAAAAATACTACGCTCCTTATTTGGGCCGAAAAAATACTACCGTAGTATCAAAAATACTACGTCTGACAAAGCTGGAAAAATAACGAAACAAAAATAAGTATGAACACGTAACCATGGTAACAACATGAAAAGTTGATTTCCGTTGATAAAATAATTATCTCTTTAATAAATCTCTTTTCAAACAAATTTTATTCTCGAGCAAAACCATTTTAGAATCGTTTGGTTTGCTTTACTGAAGGTAAGCCTTGAATTCCAGGATTCTAAAAACAATTGTTACAGCTCTCCTGCTGATCGTAGAAACTTCGAAAAAACTTCATTTTATGCAGAAAATTTCAAGCTTTCAAATGACATAAGACTTGAAAATGTGTGTGAACTATTTCTTCCCTATTTTATCGAATTTCCGCTAAGAATTCGAATAGAAAAAGAACGAAATGGAATTTTTGAAAAATCGCTTCGAAGTGCAAAACTACATGCTACTAACTAATTTTGTGCCAAGTGGCATGAAAATCGACAGAATGGTTTTGGCGCTACGCGCGTAACAGACAGACAAAAGGAAAGACAAACCTTCAGCTTTATTATTAGTAGAGATAGAGAAGACTATTATTTTTTATTTTTTTAATGTTACAACTTTTTACAATTTACTTTTTTTTTAAATATTGCAATTCACCGTTTCGTATTTGAGAGTTAGAAAGAAAAAAAAAAGGGGGGGGGGGTGAAATATATTATTTCTAGAGTATTTCTACAGACAAAATTTAGTTCTCGGGAAAAGTATTAGAGCTTTGAATGGTGGAGGACAGCTTTACTATAATCTCAACAAGCAGTTTTTTTTTTTTTACCAAAGTTTAAAAAAAAATAAAGAGAAAAAAAAAAGCCACTAAGTTGATTTTGCGCTCATTGCGTAACTATTTCAACGCTGTTTCTTCAAGAAAAGTTTATAGAGTAACCTTTCTGGAAATAATTCCTACCCCCCACACAAGAAAATAAAGGGAACCAAACAAAAATGGTGGGTAAAGACAACGAAGTTTTCCCGAAAC